>VZTR01004395.1:175903-212625 GCA_013400775.1 Chaetops frenatus
AATGCAGTAAGTATATCTACTTTTGTGAGTGTCACGAAATCTGGGACAAAGGAGTTAATCTATCAGCAACTGTTTGTTTTTACACAAATATTCTTATCATTAATTGTGCTATAATTTCCCCCTCACTCCTCAGAAGATTGTCATCTACAGCTGCTGTGCTGCAGTTTTATTGTCAAATTAACAATACTTTCTTCCCCATATATGTATTTATTATTGTGAATACTATTTCTCTGGGTATATGTTGGGAACTTCTTGCTATTTTGCAACTGAACATTCATCTGTCCTTGCTGCATAGTCCAACTCGTCTGGGTTTTCTTTTTGTTTGTTTGTTTGTATTGTTGTTTGGTTTTTTTGTTTGTTTCTATTTCTATGTGAAAGAAATCACAACTCCTAATGGTTGATTTTGTTTTCTGTACTTGGTGGACATTAAGTCTAAAAGGAGTAGGAAAGAAACTTTCAGTTTCCTTAGAAGATGGAGCGTGAAAAACCTACAAAAAATAAGTAAATGCTATTGTCTTTAGCAGTAGAGGCATACACCAGGAAATTTAACAGTTCTTTCCTGATTCTGAGGTTTTCCTCTGTACCATGAGTGTGATGTGAAGCTCTGAAAATGTACAATTAAGTCAAGCTTCTACTGCAGATTTTTTCTGGGTTTAATAATGATATAAATGTTTAATTGCATATTGAACTCCAATGTAGAGAAGTTGAAAACCTTGGGGTAAGCCTTATCTCCTTTTTGAATCTTAGTAGAGAAATTTAAATATGCATAGACCATGTGCATTATGAAGAAAAACTGNTGGTATAACTGGTTTTAGTTATAATTAGTGCACACCATATACCATAAAAAAACTAACCCAACTTAAGTTATAGGAGGCAGTTTCTGTGATTGTAAGATTTTTATCTGCCAAGGCAATTTTGGTTTGACACATTTTTTGCACCTTTAACCTTTCATGAAGCATAGGATTACTGATTAAACCACAAGTGCCTCCTGGATAACATTAACCCTCAGGAGTTTCATCTGTCACAGAAGTGCATTAATCAATTTCAGTATTTTGAATGAAAGCAAGATAGTCATGCACAGTAGTCTTATTTTGAAATTCTGTCTTCCCCTTCCTATATTTTTCCGGTTTTTTCCTTCATATTTCACTGNAGCTGCTGTGCTGCAGTTTTATTGTCAAATTAACAATACTTTCTTCCCCATATATGTATTTATTATTGTGAATACTATTTCTCTGGGTATATGTTGGGAACTTCTTGCTATTTTGCAACTGAACATTCATCTGTCCTTGCTGCATAGTCCAACTCGTCTGGGTTTTCTTTTTGTTTGTTTGTTTGTATTGTTGTTTGGTTTTTTTGTTTGTTTCTATTTCTATGTGAAAGAAATCACAACTCCTAATGGTTGATTTTGTTTTCTGTACTTGGTGGACATTAAGTCTAAAAGGAGTAGGAAAGAAACTTTCAGTTTCCTTAGAAGATGGAGCGTGAAAAACCTACAAAAAATAAGTAAATGCTATTGTCTTTAGCAGTAGAGGCATACACCAGGAAATTTAACAGTTCTTTCCTGATTCTGAGGTTTTCCTCTGTACCATGAGTGTGATGTGAAGCTCTGAAAATGTACAATTAAGTCAAGCTTCTACTGCAGATTTTTTCTGGGTTTAATAATGATATAAATGTTTAATTGCATATTGAACTCCAATGTAGAGAAGTTGAAAACCTTGGGGTAAGCCTTATCTCCTTTTTGAATCTTAGTAGAGAAATTTAAATATGCATAGACCATGTGCATTATGAAGAAAAACTGATTTTGTAGAGTTTTTTGTCTTTTTTCTCTGACTGCATAAGGAATGTTATGATCATATGCCTTCCTGACTTTTAACTAACCCTTTTCAGAAATTACTGAACTCAGAAACACTTTCTTTTCCTCAGTGCCAGGCTACTGGTATTTTATGACTATGTTTTTCCCTCTTTAGCTTCTCTTTTTTTTTTTTCTTCCAGAATGCTTTCTCAGCATTAGCTTCTATTTTCTTCATCAGTCACTGGGGAAACACCTCACAAAATGTAGCTTGGCTTCCTATCAAGTCTTACTGTGTGTCTTTATTTCAGTATTCTTTATTTTCACCAACCTGGCTACGTAAAAGAACGGAATAATTAATTTTTAAATTGTTTAAATGGGTGTTGTTTCTCTAGAGCCAAGAACTTAAAGTCTTAAATTTTCAAATAGTTTTGTTCCTCAGAAAAGCAAATGTGATGCTTTCTGCTAGTTATTTTCTAGCTAATTTTTCCTTATTGTGGGTTAAATGCTGTGTTGTTAAATAGAATATAAAAAAATAAGTGTAAAATATCTATTTAAGGTGAAGGTATAAATACCTTAAGATTTTGAAAACAATATGAATCTGCTGCATTTTTAGTATGTTGTTTATATGAAAGTTGGCATTTTACTATTTTTTATTTTGGTATAACTGGTTTTAGTTATANATAACTGGTTTTAGTTATAATTAGTGCACACCATATACCATAAAAAAACTAACCCAACTTAAGTTATAGGAGGCAGTTTCTGTGATTGTAAGATTTTTATCTGCCAAGGCAATTTTGGTTTGACACATTTTTTGCACCTTTAACCTTTCATGAAGCATAGGATTACTGATTAAACCACAAGTGCCTCCTGGATAACATTAACCCTCAGGAGTTTCATCTGTCACAGAAGTGCATTAATCAATTTCAGTATTTTGAATGAAAGCAAGATAGTCATGCACAGTAGTCTTATTTTGAAATTCTGTCTTCCCCTTCCTATATTTTTCCGGTTTTTTCCTTCATATTTCACTGCAGAACAATTTCCCTGGAACAGTATGTAGCCTGTCAGTTCCCTGATCACTGATTTGCATGACCTGCAGGGTGTGCTGTTGAAGTTGTACCTTTTGTTTGCAATCTGTACCTCTCTACTTTGCTGGCAAGTTTATTATGCAGCACTCATTTTGATATTTTTTGTGGGTTAGAATTACACAATTTAGAGAGAGCTTGAAAATTCATTGGTTGAAAATTGGTTTTCTTTATACATCCGTGAAATTTCAAGTCACCTGTGATTCCCTACTTGTGTAGAACCAATGGGTTTCCTATTCCATTCTCTTTGCACTTTGGTGGAATTAACTGGAACAGTTCCAGAAAGTGGTTTGTATAAATTCTGTCACTTAGATATATTATTCATATACATACAATATATATAAGCAAGTCTTGTTTTTCCTCTTTGAAAAGGCAGGCTGTTACTACTTCTGGCCTTATTATTTTTGGTGGTTTTATTTTTTATGTGATGTTATGGTTTTTTACACTTTTTGGTAGTGTTCATCTGAACTGATTCATGTGTAGAATTGGAAGGATAAAAGTATGTATGTTAACTGCCTATAAAATAAATGCAGAAGTCTGTATGCTGGGTTTTAAAAAAAATCTCTTTCAGAATTTATTCAGAAGGTTGTAAGTCAGTTCCAGCTGAAGATTTGAATAGGTTTTATACGGTAGTATCTTCTTGTCCTTTTATCTTTCTTTTATTGTTCTTTTTCTTCTCAGAAAAATAACAAACCAACAGAAGCAGAGGCTATAAATGCTCTCACTATCAACTTCTGTTGGGTTTTTAAGGGTAAAGTTAATTCTTCTGCTGAGTGCATAAGCCTGTAAAGGCTTGCAGAGCATTAGGTCAGCTGTGCATCAAATTCAGCATAGTCTCAGTTTATCTGAGGACCTTTTTCCTCACCAGTGCTTAGAAGCAACAATGTTTTATGGAGTGCAATTTAAACATAAAGGAAAAAAAACCCTAGCCTTGCTTCCTTTTCCACCAAGCTCAACTTGCCTCAATATAAAGACGGTCTTAAATGATTGCAGTTAAGAGTGTACAGTAAAGGAGAAAGATGAAAGGGTGAATGACTGGGTTCCTCTTGGGCAACCAGAAATCATAGAATTGTTAAGGTTGAAAAAGAATTCTTTGAGTCCAACCGTTAACCCAGCAATGCCATGTTGACCACTAAACTGTGTCCCCAAGTGCCATATTAATTTATTTTTTGAACACTTCCAAGGATGGTGGTTACAATGCTTCCCTTGACAGGTTGTGCCAGTGCCTGTAGCCAATTTCAGTGAAGATATTTTTCCCAGTATCCAGTCTAAACCTCCCCTGGTACAACTTGAGGCTTCTCATCCTGTAACTTCTTACTTTGGAGAAGAGACTGACCTCCTGCCCTTGCTACACCCTCCTTCCAGGTAGATGTAGTGAGCAATAAGGTCTTCCCTGAGCTCCTTTTCTCCAGGCTAAACAACCCCAGCACCCTCAGTTGTTCCTTATAAGTATTGTGCTCCAGGCCCTCCACCAACTCCATTGCCCTTCTGTAGTCTCAGAATCCATTTAATCTTGATGCTTATTTTGTCAGGCTGTTCATTTACATTTTCATTTACAGTGGTCAGCAAGACATTTAATGTTTAGTGCTTGTACAAAGCAATGAAGACACTGTCAAAGTGATGCTCTATTAAGAAAAAAAAAAATCAGAGTGAATTTCTACAAACTAAATGTGTTAGAGACATAGGGATATATTTTTACAAGTCATATGTGACAGGAGAACTTGAGCTTCTGAAATCTGCATGATTTAACTGAAGAATTTCCATGAAGTATGTTTAGAAAAATAATCATTCTGTTTGGTAGCTGATGAGTAGCCTGTGTACACTGAATGTGTGGTTTTGGTCTACCTTACTACCCTGCTTTAGTGAACTACTCTTGTCTCTGTTGGCTCTTAAAAAAACCAGTCTGAAACATGATGATTAAAGAAATTTTCTTTCTTGCTGCCCTCAGGTCAGTGAATGGCAGTAAGTGTGAATGGAAGGAAGGGTTTGTATTAGTTTTCAGGCTGGTTCTTCTAGCCTTGTCAAGGCAGCAAACCTCGGAAGAGCCCAGTTCTGTCAGGTCTTTGCAGCACACCTTTTCCTTGATTATTGGGAATGGATATCTTTGTGACAAGCTGTAGAAAGTTTTGAACACCACGACTGTCACTGGCATGTGGGGTTAAGCTGCCATAGAAGTTCAGACACTTCCAAAGAGTCCCAAATGTGAGAAATACAAAGTTCATGGAAGGGTTCCTAAGTTGTACTCTTAGGAGACAAGGCAGAAATTTGCTGTTTGGTCTGCATTTACCAGGAATAATTTTCTTAAAACCTTTTAAACTAGTAATTGTATATTTTTGTGTTAAATTTGCATTGTTATATTTTTCTGTATATTTATCAAGTCTTTGATCACAGGATGTGAAACAGAAGTAGCTGGTAAAAAATGTTATTATGTCCAATTTTTTGTGTAACTTTTTAAAAACCTTCTTGTAGTTTCTGGGAATCAGCAAGACCTTTCTTCAGTAAAGAGTGAAGATTTTGGAAATGTTCAGGAGATGTCTACAAAAAGCCTCATTGTGGGTCCACTCAATCTTCGACTGGATAGCAGTGCAGTACACAGGATAATGAAAATGATAGTTTGTGCTCTGGAACATGAGTATGAACCATACAGCAAAACTAAGCCAGGTTTGCTTCTGTTTCATGTAAACAAATATGCAGAATTAAACCAGATGACATTTATTGCTCTTGAAGGTACAGCTTTCAAATAGTTAAAACTCCAGACCTCTCAGGGATTTTATGAGTCCAAAGAGCAAAATGTAAAATAAAGGTAAAATTAATCACAATATCCCCATCAGTGTTGGATGTACTTCTGAGATAATTTCAGAAACTTTGAAAGCCATTTGTTTTAATCATCGCATCATGTTGAGTAAGAATGGCTTATTTCATTGTCTACTCTAGCTTAACTTTGGAGTCTTAGAGAAGAAAGTATTCCTATGGGTATTTATTAGATCAAAATAATAGTCATACAGGATGAAAATGCATGGAAACAAGTTATGGTAGACTGTAAAGATTAGTTTCTGAGAGCAGTGTCGATTTCAAGTAGGGAAAATCCAGCAAGTGTTGCATTTAGCCTTGGGTGAACCGGTGTGGAATAACATTGTTAGCAATGAAGGGGTGGGGGGAGAGCTTTGTACTTTTTGCTAGTCCCTAGGCGTTTCTGAAATACCAACTGTAGGGCAAATTTTATATATTTTACTGAAACATATGTAATTTTGATTTATTGTAGATATTATGGATGGAAATAGAACTATGCCAAGCTCAGAAGAAGTAGCATCACTGGAGGAATACATTCCCACTAGACTTACAACGTTCACTGTTCTTAAGTGTACAATTATAATCCCTGTAGCAGAATTCAATTTATTAGACCACTTGCTGCCCATAATCATGGGTGAGAAGGTATGTATGCACAGATAATTATTCAGTTCTTTATATCAGCATGTGCTATTCCATGTAAATTTTTTTACTGGCCTGTTATTATATGTGTTGGATGTATCACTGAGTTCTGGATTAGTTTGGTGCCAGTAGCTTTAACTTCAGATACCTAAAATAAGTGGCATCTGACTAGTTAGACTTGGAAACTGAAGGTGTCATGTATGGATAGGAAAAGTACTTCTAAATAAAAAAGATTTTAAAGCACCAAGCGAATGAAAAAGCAGTAGCGCTCTGATCTTTTGATTGGAAGAGTACCTGTTCTGCAGGTGTTTGTGAGCTTGGTGCAGTCTGATATCTTTTAATACGTAGGATCAATAGAGACGTCAGAGATGTTAGCAGCCAGCTCTGTGTGTGCTAGTTCTAGACAGGATGTCAGCAGGATTTGGGTGTTTAACTGCTGAATAACTAGCTCAGAGAGGCAGATATTTCCTGACAACTTTCATTTGTTTTATCTTTTGGGTAGGTGTAGTCTAATGCCAGCTAAATACTGGTTTTATTCTTATAGGTCTCCTTCTTCAATGCACAAAGTTGAGGTACTTTAGGGGTAAAGCTTTGGCTTGTAGTGAGGATTTGCAGTAGGTTTATCTCTTGTTTCAGAGGCTGGAAGGTGTGGGAGGAAGAGCAAATCCCATTAGTTCTTGAGTTCTGTTTCTAGGAATTTTTGTCCAGTGTTTCATCTGATAGGCTGAGACAGCTGTGGTAGCTCATCCTGAAGAAGAAAATGCTTCAAGGAGACCTCATTGTGGCCTTTCAGTACCTGAAGGGGGCTTCTAAAAAGGAGGGAGAGGGAGTTTTGCACAGGTAGATAATGACAGAACAAAGGACAATGATTTAAACTAAAAGAGGTCAGATTTAGTTTAGATGTGGAGAAGAAATTCTTTATTCAGAGAGTGGTGAAGCCCTGCAACAGGTTGCTCAGAGGTTTTTTTCCTTTTTAGCACTTTTTAATACATTGCACTGAGTCATGCAATGGGTTGTAGTGCTTTTCACTTTATGGACATGGACAGATGATATTTTTATAATGGGATAACAGTCATGTTTGTTGTAGGTTTGAGGCAAAGAAGTTGGATTCTAGTGAATTTTTTGGTTGGTGTAGTCACTACTTGGAGTCTTAATTTACATTTTTTGAATGAAGCCAAGCATATTTAAAATAATGATTTTGAATTTTAGATTGAAAATCATATGTACATCAACTTATTATCCTATTTTGAAGCATGTTTAATAGAATTTTTAGATTTATAGTGTAATTTGGATTGGAAGAGATGTTTGGAGGTGTTGTCCAGGAGTTCAGCATCCTGGTCCAAGCAAGAACAGGTTGCTCCAGGTTATGCTCTGTCAAGTGCTGTATTAGCACCTCTTCTGTCTCACTCCTCTCTGTACGTTCCCAGTAGGTCACATTAGACAGCAGTAGGAGCTCTCCAGACTCAAGACTCCAACTGAATGACTTCAGTTGTCTCTGTTGCTCCTGGGAGAGAGCTCATGTGCTCCAACCCCATAACCACTTTGTTTCCAGTGAACTTATTCATGGACATGGCATGCCCATGTCCAACCTGTGCTAGATGCAGTACTCCATTTTAATGAGTACTATAAAAAATAGACTTGGATGTCTAAAACTGTGGTATTTATTTCCTATGGAATGGCATCTTCTTTTGCTGAGATACCTGGCATGACTGTGGATACATAAAAGATGTAAAGGCTAGATCAGCATGAGATTACTATGGTGATAGTGCTTTGGAGTGATAAACAGCTAAACAAATATTTTATAGGATGAAATATTTAGACTTTGCATATTCTTATAGTGGGTTGACCTCGGCCAGCTTCCAGATGCTTACCCAGCTGTTGTCATTCCCCCTCCTCAATAGAATTGGAGGGGAAAGAAGGGGACTCGTCAGGGTAGAGGGGGAGATCACTTACCAATTACTGGTATGAGCAAAACAAACTTGACTTGGGGCAATTAATTTCACTTAATTTCACTGCTAAGAATCCAAATCACATATATCCCTTATTCCCCTTCTTCCCTCAGACTCAATTTCACTCCTTCCCTCCCTGACCCTTCTACCTCCCACCCCACAACAGAGGGGGATAGAGAATGGAAAACTGGGGTCAGTCTGTAACAGCTGATCGCTGCCACTCCCTTCATTTTCCCTCTCTTCTGCCTCAGTGCAAGGCCTTTCTGCAGGCTGCAGTCCTTGAGGGAAAATCTGCTCCAGCATGGGTTCTCCTCAAAGGCTGCAGTGCCCTTCAGGGCATATCCACCTGCTCCAGCATGGGGACCTCCATGGGCTGCATCCAGTGTGGATGTCTGTTTTTGTGTTGTCTTTTTCATGGGCTACAAAGAATCTCTGCTCTGGTGCCTGGAGCACCACTGCCTCCCCCTCCTTCTCTGATCTTGCTTTTCATATTGCTGTTTCTCACTTCTTCTCTGAGTGTTTGCAGCCGGTGTGGTTTTTTTGCCCATTCTTAAATCTGTTTGCACAGAGGTGCCCCCAGCTCTGCTGAGGAGCTCAGCTCTGCCTTGTGGTGGGGCTGGTGCAGCACTGGCTGGAAGGGGCTGAACCTGGCCTGGGACAGCCCCTGGTGTCCCCTCACAGAGGCTGCCCCTGCACTGCCAGCACCAAGAAACCCGCACCCAAGACAGTTCCGGATAAAACGCGGATTCTTTTAAGCTTCAAAGAAAATATTTTTGAAAGATTTGAGGCTTCATAGTATAATGCCATGGTATCTATAAATAGTTTATTATGTGTAGATTTGCTTGTGTGTTTAGGTAAGAACGTACAGATATGATAAAAAATACATCTGCAGTATAAGTATTACATGATTTTTTTTTTTTCCTCCCTGCCCTAGAACTTAAGTGGGCTGTTAAATGCTGCAAGTTTCCAGCCCCTGCGGCCTTTGCCTGCCATCCGAATTTTGGTGGATAAGGTTAACCTGGAGCACTCAGTGCCAATGTATGCTGAGCAGCTGGTGCATGTGGTCAGCAGCCTCGGCCAGCCGTCCGACAACCTGCTTCATTACTGCTACTCACACTGCTATCTCAAGGTACATGAGGGCTTGAGAGGTGTTTCTTGCTGCAGTATGCTGAGAAAAAGATTATATACATTTAGTTAATCCTAAGTGTTAGCAGGTTTCCTGTAGAAGTGTTTTCAGCTAATCTGCAAGGCCATAGAGTAAACACATTTCACAGAATGTTGTTGTTTGGGATTGCTGCTTCTAACTTGAGCCAAGTGTTCTGTAATAGGCACAGAGAACTTCATATGAGGAAACTGCAAACTGAACCCTCAGGGTCCTTGTGAAAAGACAGACTTAAAATAATTCAGAAAGAAACTTTTTTCCTCATCTGAGATAATGGTTCTGTGATATGTAGATTGCTTTGAAGTACACTTACAAACTTGATGGGAAGTTAGGAGGAATTACCATCACTGCCAGTAGTATTGATAGAGCAAAACCATCACAGTGAAGATACGCAGTCAATAACTGTTAATAAACAATTTAGTTGTTTTTCATTATAAGAAGACAGATCTCTGAACGTTCTCAATTAAAGATGCATTTTGTGAGAGGATCTCTTATTGGGGGAGGCTTAAGATACGGAAGACTGTTTTGAGATATTTCAGTTGCCATCTGCTCTGAGGAGGAGTTGTAAGGCAGACCTTTCCAGCCTTTTAGGATGTGTCTGGGCAGTTTTAAACCTTTTGGGTGCTACTAAAATAGAAATATTTAACACTACTACTGTTAATTTTACTCAGTTTCTCAGTTATCTATTCAATTCCATGCTGATATTTTAGTAAAAATTTAATTATTTAAATCATCATTATCTACATACAAGAAAATGTGTTTCAGAATTGCATGGCAAGCTTTCAGTTTTCTGGGTGATACATTTACCTTCTGTCACATTTAAAGTGATTGGAATTGCAGTACTGCAAGTGATCTATATGTTTTTCAGTTTCAGAGAGGATTTTTTTTGTCCTCAGAAAAATTTTTATTAGCAAAATTTGGGACATCAGCTTTGATTTTTAAAGGGTTTATTTGCTAGCTTTAATAGTGGCTGAAGTGTTCTTGGGAATGGTAGTACAGCATGTTAAAAGGCAACTCTACAACAGTTTGTTTGCCAAATTGAATAGGGAAAAATCATAAAGAATTCTTGTGATGAATCTTTCTTTAGCCAGGCTCTTACTAAGAAAAAAAGCTTTGAAGGGAAGCTTCTAATTTCCTCAAATACCACTCCTTTATACCAGCGTTGTTATAATTATTTAGTGGTTTTACTTTATATGAAGGGCAGTAAGTAATCTACAAGTTTAAAGGATATAGACTAAAGCATTTGAATTGAAAAATTGCAATTCAGCATTTTTTAAAATTCAGCAGACTGTAATTAACACTTTGAGCGAAGAAAATATTTTTATGTGTGTTTCTAGGGCAATATTTGATTTTTGTAGCTATATTTATGTTTGGGGAAAAGCAATTATATAAAAATAATACACAATTTATTTAATATTTACTGAGTATATTTATAAATGCATATATTATGTTATAAAGTATCTTGAAAGTAATCTTATTATGTGATAATATACCATTTGACCAACTGAATTTGTTCCAGATATTTGGTTTTCAAGCAGCACTGACTTCTTTGGACAGTAAAGGATTATACTGCATCCCTGTTCCAGTTATCCCCTCATTCAGTACTGCTCTTTATGGCAAGCTGATCAAGTTCCCCAAATATTGGTGAGCATTAAGCCTGTACAGTGTGTTTAAATCATGTACACAGTTACTTTTGCATTTTTTATGAGTGATTTAAGAATGTCAAGCTTCATGTATATTCCTAGACTTCTCTGTCTCCTCTGTCATATTCTGCTATTACATCTGTTATTGTTCATAGGTTTCTTTGTAAGGATAGCTGTCAATAAACGTTTTAGACCCTTGTTTGGCTGACAGAACTGGAGCGTGGTACTAATGACACCAAGGTCATGGGTTCAATCCCTGTATGGGCCAGTCACTGCAGATCAGTGATCCTTGGGGGTCCCTTCCAACTCTGCATATTCTGTGATACTGAAACTCTGTGGTAAATGGCTTTCTTCTAGACCTTGTAGGTTTTTGGAACCATTCTTTCTTGAACTGATACAAAAGCTGAAGACTTATTTATTTATTTATTTATTTATTTATTTTAACTGAATAGGTCACCTTTTTTTTTTTTTCAAACTCAACCGAAAAAGAGCAACAAATGGGGGGTAAAACCCCCAAACATCCCAAACCCACAATGTTTCTACTACACTTTTTTTTGTTTTTCATTAAAGTTGGAAGTATTTCAACTTTCTGATGAGCTATTTAAACTGTTCGTAGTAGTTCAGATGTTAAATAGAAATATTTTTCTTCTGAAAGCAGTTCTGTACTTTATTATGAAATGTGCTATATAAAGTTTTCTTAGCCTTAAATGCCATGAAAATTCAGTATTTAAAATTATCTCTACAGTTCAAATCTTGTGGTCATAAATGTCACCGTGTAATAGTTTATATTGATGGGTTGCATTTATAAAAACTTTTTTCAGGAAAATACATTTTGGCCATACTTTGGACAAGGTACTGGTTTTCTTTATCCGTTATTTTGAGCAGTAGCTGTTTGTAATACTACTTTATGACTAAATCCATGCAAAAAAAAATTTACATAAAGTCAAAAGATAATAAAAAAGCATGTTATTGTTAAATACTTCGACTTCAAACATTGTGTTGAATAGTTAATTTATAAGATACATTTGTTTGTGAAACCTTAATGAATTATACCAAAAAAAGTCTACTTCTGTGATTGTTCTTAGTGCTGTGTAAAGAATATACAAATTTTTCTCTCACAAGCTGTGATACCGTGTTAAATGTAAATGGGTTTTAGCATTATCAGCACACCACCAGGTGGTAGCATCCTGACTTTGTCATATTTTCTATCAATAGTTTGCAAAAGTATTAATGACTTTGAATTAGTTGCTGTTGTGTTGTACCATTTTGTGAAAAGAAAAAAAAACAACCCAAAAACCAACAACAGAAAAGTTTCCAGGATACCCTAGAATCAGCACTTAACAGAGGACTTCAGGGCTTTACAATTGACAACCTTTCCTTATGTTATCTGACATTTAACACTAAGCTCTGGTTAGTAATCCTGGTTAGCAAACTGTATGAATAAATTACTGTTGAATGGCAAACTTAAATTTCTTTACTATATTGTAAACTGCACCTTTAGTTGTGCAAAATCAAAAAACTTATTTTAGGGATGAATTTTTAAAGAAATCAGTCCTTTGACAAATTCGTGGTATTCAAGTGCTGCTGCTTTCTCATGTGTCTGCTCGTGCTCCCTGTGCTCCATCTCTTGCTCACACTTGGTTTCTTGTGCTTTTCCTTGTGCACTCTTTCACACTTGCCCTCTTCCTCATGTTCCTGGTCTTGCCCTTGCATTCTCGCTCTCTCGTGCATTCTTGGATTCTCTCCTGTAATCTGCCTCTCTGACATTCTTTGTGTCTTTCTTTTAAAAATGCACTGTATTACCATGCATGCCCAGCTGGAAGGAGCTGTAGTTTTGGGGAGTGGAGGCAGGGAAATGGTTCTGCTTTAAACCAGCAAACTGTCTATTGGCGTTTATCAGAATATCTTGTTAGACCAACATTTACTGTAGTACTGTGGTCTAGTGTGTTTTGATAGTTTTCTCACTTTTTTCCTGTGATATGATCTCTTTCTATGGTTTATTTATTTATTAATGAAATGAAAAACTTTTTATAATGAACTTATTCCAACAATTTATCTAAACTAAGCAACACCAATTTGTGAGTAATAAAGTAGAAAAACAAATGAGTACAGCAGCAGCCTGGTTAAATGAAGTGTAGTTTGAAGTGAATAAAACTCCAGATGAAATGCATCAAATAGCACTTCAACTAAATCGAAATCAGCACGAGGACTGAGAGCTTCATTGAAGTCATGCAGTGAGTGAGAATTAGTCTGGTAGGATAACCTGGTAATGTCATTAAACTTAAATTCAGTCCTCCCTCCCAAATTATACCACCTGCTCTATTTGGATTTGTGGATTTCACATTCCAGAGTTTCTTAAAGTACACACATCTGATGCTACATGTGTTCTTCTATTTCTTCGTAGAAAATACATACCACAGACCATACCTTTTAAAAACAAAGACATTTTATGAACTGTTATGCAATCCCTTAGGTAGTATGTTTTGAGTTAGCAGTGAAAATTTCAACTTTATTTCTGACATAAATCAGTAGAATAGGTTTCTTTTCTAGTTTCAGTACAATAATCTCGAAATTACTGTTATATACAGTGTATAAAATACTGTAGTAATATTAATTTTTTAAAATTGGCTGATGAACATTGGCAGGATGTTTTAACAGATAAAATTTTGGCAACATCAGCCCTGTAAATTCCAGTAAATCACCACAAACAGCCATAAAGTGCTGTTTACCTGTTAGACTGATGTATCTTTTAATTTCGCATAATACACTTTTTTATATAAAAGATATGTGCTCAAACTCACTAGTTAACTAAATCTTGGACATCTTTTAAATTGCATAGCTAATCTGTTTTTATTGGAAAGTACAAACCATCTGGTCTTTTGTTTTTGTCAAGTATAACAAGATGCAAAATACAACGTTAATGTCAATATTTTACAACTGCTTTATGTAGTGTTGCATGCCAGATTGTAAAGCAGCTTTCAGAGCTTTCAGGAGGATGTCTAAAACCAACTGAGAATTAGCAGAATATGGTTAAAAGCCTAGAGTGAATGACAAGAATGTTTATTGCCAAACAGAAATCTTGAGAGGAATTAGCTGATTTTTTTTTTGGTTCTTTAGGCTACAATGTCTGTGGTAACAGATGAGGTAATCTGTGTGAGACACTTCAGTGTTATAACCTTCTATCATTTATAAGATACCATAGATACCGTAAGATACCATAAGATATTCATTGTACTTGTGAAGAATGCTAAATTAACATTACAGCAGAGTATAGATTCATAATAGCCTTCCTTTTATTTTTCTGGTGTCTGATTGATAGTGAAGTGTCCTCTCTATATTTTGAGCTAGACGTCAGTCCATTTATGTGTGTTATTTTATTGCTTTTCTTAACTTGTCTTCTCTAAACAAGTGTTCCAGACTCTTGTTTTTGTTTTTCTTTATCAGGTCTGTAGGAAGTTTTTCACTTATTGTCCCTACCTGTGACAGGTTTTGAGAATCTGAACTCTGGTAGAATAAGGTTATAAATGAGGGTGACATCATTATCCCTGATTCCTTTCTGTTCGGCTTCTTGGTCCTGTAGTCTACTTTCAAGAGATCTGTTTTCTTCATAGTGAGTCCCCTCATTATTATTTGGAGACCAGAGCAATACCTGGTGGTTTGCTCCTTCAAGGAAGCACCAGTGCAGAGTTGACTAATAGCTACTCATGTTAAGTTTCAGTGTGTGAATTAACCTTTTATAAAGAGGTTGAGGACCTGTTGGGTAAATTATTATCTAGGACTTCATGGTCTGCACTTGAATTAGTAGAGAGTACAGAGTATTCAATTGATTGTTCTTGAGTTTTTACTCTGTCAGAACAAAAAATCTTGAATAGAAACCTGCAATTAGATTTAGATAATTATTAGTAAACAAAAAACAGTCTTTGAGGTGATTAATAGAAGCAATTGCCACAAATTGTTTCTTTGAGCTGTTCTCTGCAGACTGTCTTAAATTTCAGCTTACATACATGCACTGTGCTCATCTCCATCAAGATTCATCTTTCTGATGAAGAAGGATTTTTGCTAACAGGAAATTTGATTTGTGTTGGCACTGTAGTTTCATTTCTGCAAACAAAAGTTTAAGATTTGCTCTGCAGTTAAAGGCAGTCACGTGTATCATATGGTGGGCACCTCAACTGTCCAGAGATCTGTCACTTGTTTCACTCGTGAAAGCTGTGAATTACAGACCTGACATAGCTATTTTATTAATATATGCACTTACAGTTCTGAAAGAACTGACTTAGGGGATGTAGATGCAGTGCTCTTTACATGGAATGAATGTGTACTTTTTGTAGGCTCTTTTTATGAACTCTTAAGAACATTTATATAGCATAGCTGCTCTTAATATTTCAACACAGATTTAACTATAAAGGTAAACATTTACTGTGTCCTTAGAGTCTGCTACATTTAGAGTAGATTGGCACATAAGGTTATGACTGCCTTTTGGCTAACTATTATGCAAAGATTTTGAGAAATATACTTTGCCACCAACCTGAACATCAGCATTTTGTTTTCTTACCTGACCTCCTTGCTTTTATTTTGATTTCTTCACTGTGCAGTTGTGAAATGCTTGCTTTGTACACACAATTTAGTTTATCTTTTATTTTCTGGCTTTAATATTAACATTACAAAACCTGAGGGCTCTACCCCCTTCATGCAGAGGTTTTTGCTCAAACTTTTGTTATTGTGAAGGTGTTTGTATTTTTATAGAGCTTTGCTTCCATTTTCTTTCATCATGTGTCTCCTTACAAGGCAAACATCCCTCTCTTAATCAAAGCCATTTACCTGGTATGCCATACAGTTGTATTCTTAGACTCCTTACACAACTGAGTAAGGTCATTTTAGGTTGTAGCCAGGATGAGCACTTGTTCATGTCTGCTTTAGGGGTCATCTTGGAAATCCCATGTGCATTTAATGGTATCCCCATGAATAGACAAAGGTGAGAACAGTTCATGTTGGTCCATAAGCAGAGTGGTAGATGAAGTTTTAACTTCTTACATAGTAAGGAGTTATTTAGCAAGGGAATTAGGTTCTGCTGGCATGGCCTTTACCAACAAGGTACTACTGTGATGACAGTAGGAGATTTTAGAATTTGCTGCTCATCAAAGAGAGGATTAGAAGTATATAATGGGGGACTGGTTCACTATCAGGTGAACTGTCTGTTTTTGCTACTTTTTTGATTAAAATATCTTTGCAGGGCATGTCCAGTGGAGTGATCTGCTAAGAACTAGAAATCACAGTAGATTTGTGAGCTTGGGAGTCACAAGATGTAGCTGGCACGACATTCAGTGCAGTTATGCTGGGAAGAGTCAAGCAGATCCTGCAGGTTAACGCAGAGCCAGCTATCTGCAAACTCTGAGCATTAGATCATAAATCTAGGAAGTTTTCCCATAAATTGACACTTAGGTCTTGATTTTGGCAGCCTATTTTATTGGCTAGTCACAGTAGATCAAGAGTAATGTCAATTTAGATTGGGTGTGGATTGTATTTCACATGGGCAGTTGAGGGGCATTCTCATTTCTTGGGTCAGAAGCAGAAACAGGTTGAAAACACATGAAACTGATTTTGTAGCACTCAGTTGTGACTATTAGTTATGTCAGTAATTGAATTTAACTGCCAGATGAAAATTCAAGGTATTCTTCAAAACAGAAAAGATCTGGGATTGAATGCCTGAACAGATGCATTCAGGGTATGAGACAGGAGAGTTCCAGGCACCCTCAGCATTGTGCCAGTTGGATCTGGCACATGTTAAAACCTGTTTGAAGTATTGAGATATGCCAGTGATTTACTGTGCATCTTAGCATTTGAGGAGTAGGTATGTCACTATTGTATAGCATATTGTGAATAATAATGTAGGGTGATTGAACAGCTTTAACAGAAGAACTTTTCATTGGTTTAACATATCTTGCTTTATAAAAGTTCAAGGGTGTCATGCTTATGTATAAGGATGAAGATGCTTAAAGATGTCATGCTTATGTATAAGGATGAAGATGCTTGTGTGGAGCATTTCTAATCTGCAACGATACAAACATTTTAAGTTTCAACAAGAACATTTTGGGGCACTTTTCAGCTGCACTGTTCTGGAAGGAGCTGTTTTTGGCTACCAAGAAAAGCACTTGGAACAGGAGGGGTTTTGCATTCTGAGTACATGACTTGCAGCTTGATTAGTGTAACAACAAATTAACTTCAGTTGCAAACCTCTAGTTTAATTTTTAAAAAAATCAAGTCCAGATCGAATGTTACTGTTTCTTAGCAGATGTGGCAGGCACCATTCAGCAGATCTGTTGAAAGTGCACTTTTAATCAATGTAAATTGGAAGCAGTTGTATTGTTCAGTATTGTCCATGAGGAGGAAATTCAGCAGAGTTGACACTAAAGGGTAGTCATCAGGAGTGTTTCCAGTGTAGTTATTTAGACTAATTAATTGTCAAGTCTCTCCAGTGAAAGTAAATTAAGCTTATTAACTAATATCTGTCCAGGGAAAGTGATTGCACATGGTGAATAGTTACTCCTGGTTTTTGTAAGTGTTGCCATCAGGATTTTCTGGCATTTGTGCTAGAAATAAGCAAATGGTATTTCAAAATGTGAAGGATTTTCAGGGTTGAAGCTGCATTTTGTTCAGAGACGTGTGGAAGTTATTAAAAACCCAGTCTTAAAGCTGAAATGCTGTTACATAGCATAGATCTTAAAGATAAATGGAATCCCTAATATAGGTTTCTTTTGCACTGGATATATTCAGAAATTTTGTTTCTAAATAAGGGGTAACACTGTCTGTATAAAAGGACCTGGTTAGGATTTTCAGTGATACTCTCTGCTATGAGGCTTTACCCACGTCGCATCTGGCTAGAAAGATGCACTGTTAGCAATTCTTCTTCACACAAAGTTTATCCTTTTTTTTTCTCCAGAATTTTGTCTGCGGTTTGGTGCCTTCTTTTCTGCCTCTTAGAGTCTCTGTGAATTATGAAAAGAAATACGGTTTCTGCACTGGCATCTCTGCTGCTAGATAACATTGCTAGGAACCCATCTGTGACCCTGAGGCTTGGTGTTTCTCGTGTCTCAGTTCATATACACGTATCTACCTGTAGCTTTCCCTTTCACTCCCAGAAGGCAGGAAAAAAAAAAAAAAAGATCTAAGAAGGACATCTGGTGAAGCTTCAGACTGAGGACAGCTTCTGATGTGCTTAGTCCTTTCAGCATTGTTTGAGGAAGTGCCAGCTGCCCTGGCCTGAGGCTGGCAGAAAGCAAGCAAACAGGTCAGCAGTACTCACAGCCCAGACCACTACTGAAGCCAGCACTCAGGCTCCATAGCTGGCAAGCAGGGATGCTTGAAACTTGCACCCTGAAACTGATTGTGATGTCTCTGCTAGCCAGCCCCTTCAAATGTTGGTTATTACACACCGTTCTGAAAAACTGTACTTTAGTGTTGCAATCGCTCTCTTACCTTTCACATTTTTCTCTGCACCTTCTCTTTAAGGTAATGCTGTTGGAGTTGATAGGATTCAAATTACTATTTTAAGAATTTGTAGTCGCTAAATACAATAACCTGAAAAAAATTTGACTCTTCATTCATTAGGACTTACAGTAATTCTACAGGGAGCTATATTGGATTATTCACCTTGTGTACCAAATAATCTACCTTCACTGAAGCTGTGTGTTTACTTCTTGAATAAGTTGTATGCTTATTCTTTAAGCTGTATAGAATTGCAGATTTTGTTTAGCTTTTTATGTTTACCATAATTATGCTCATGGAGCCTTATCAAGTTGCTGGCCAAGTTGCAGTATATCCTTTTTTAACTCTACAGAGCTTCACTCTTAAGTGGTAGGCATCACTTCCACCTGAAGTGAGATACCAGAAACAGAGTCTTAAATTAGGTACCTACTCTTACACGCGTGTTAATGTGACTCTCAGTTGAAGCTGATAACCATAAATGGTGACTGGAAACATTTTATTAAAAAACAAGCTGTGTTTATCTTGACTCAAAAAACCCAAATGTAAAGGCTCTTGTGGATGTTCAGCTGTCCATAATACCTCAGCATCTTTATTGCATCTGTATTCATCTCTAGGTAGAAGAAACTGTCCTGTGTCCAGGATCATTTGTTTGCTGTATTCTCATGCTTGTTCCCTCTGTGACCCAGAGGTCCTTTTCTTTTTCATAGGAATAGTCCTTCTCATAGATCAGGTTCTCTTTGGTTCTAAGGTAAGTGTTTGTTTCCTTACACACAAACAATATGCATTAGCATTTTTACTCAAGCACTTCTATCCTAGCTGTCTATAGGTTTATATTTTTTACTGCTATTTCTTTAGCAATGCCTTTTAAAGGAAGTTAAAGTAACCTGTCAGGTGTACAAACTGAGGAACCTGATAAATGGTAACATTTGGACCTTCATTTGGGCCTGTATGTTTTTTCATGTTTTAATCTTCTAAAAGACACCAGCTCCCAGTTTCTGAACCAGATTTTTTAGCATGGCATGTTTTGGATGGGAATGTTAGAGGGCCATAAAAGGACAAGTAGTGTCAGGCTCAGGTGGGATATCTTAAACAGTAAACTATGAGGATAAAACCTGTTTACCAGATTGGGAAATCATTATACCTGTTGCAGATACTTCTGACATCAATGAAAGAAATGGAAAGGATTATGTTAGTTCAGACACCTGTACAGAAATTGTGGATTCATTTAGCAATTGATCAGATTTTTTTTCCCATTATAACATGTATTTTTTTTTAAACAAAAGCCAGTATGATTCTTTTCTTTGCTGATGTTTAACTGGTTTTTTCTTTAATGGCTGATTCCAAAATGAACAATTGAATAGAAGGAAATATTTGGTAAACATGATTAGAATATTTATTTGAAAATGAAGACATATCTAGGGAGGATGAGAAAATTAAGAATCTGACTTTTGTATTTTAAATGAGCAAAGGGAAATGGGACTTTTATAATGTCACTGACCTAATCTGTTGCTCCAAAAGTACTTGCATATCTTTAATTTTGCATACATGTTGGATTTGACTGTGCATATATATAATACAAGAAAATATCTTTCTGATGTGTTTTGCTGACATTGTCTTCCTTATGTGTGTATGTGATAATTCTGATGGTCTTGAAGACTCAGTAGGGCTTGTGTAGTTTTTACTTAATTAAATAGATGTTATGAAACAGTGAATAAACCAAAAGTGAACACAGGAAAGCTATATCCATACAGTCTGCTTCAAAGTTTGTATTATTTTTCAAGAATGAATGGTGTAAAATAATGCCAGAGTCAGTGCTTAAAGATGGAAAATCTAGATTAGACAATAATTGTAGCCTTGGATGTATAAAGTATTATGCATTTACTAAGATTTAATGTTTTGCTTTAAATAGCTTTTGATAGCCTTTAAAATTCTTTTGAGGTTTGTACTTAATGAGGCCACAAAATAATAACTTTAAAGTATTTATAGTCTTTCTGCAGTTATGCAGTGTATGCATGTGAAGCATTAGCACACCTTGTCCATTCATGTCCTTCCTGTTGAAGACACCCTTGATCCATCTTTTGCTATATTAAGGACTTGTCTGGTAATCAGAAGAACAGAACATGCTTCCCTGTTTCCAGCAAATTCCTTTTGATGCTGTAACTTCTCTTTTAGTGGATAGGATAGTAGAATTGGCTTTTGAGATACTGTAAGGCACAGAGTCAAGTCCATTTATTTAGCAATGAGTTTGGATTTAAAGGTATTCTCTTCCAGCCCCAACCATTGTAATTTACCATTTTGGATTTGACAGAATTCAGATACAGAAGTACAGCTTTGTTTCTTTTAGTGTTGTGTATTTTGTTTGTGACATCTCCATTTATGGCAGTAATTTTGTTCAAATCTATTTTTTTTTTCGCTAGTGCAGACATGCACCTTCTTACTGTTCTGACTAGCTATAAAAAATTTTGCCAGAATTTCAAGTAACCTTTTTTCTCTCAGTGTAAATGTGTCCTTTTTTTCCACCAAAATATTATATCTATTTATGAAAGAAAATAAACTGCATGCAAAAGTTTTTAGTAGAAGTAATTCCCAGAAACCCCCAAATCATAACCCTTTTTGGACAGATTCAGATTTTTTTTCTGAGATCAGTTGTTAGTGTTTACTTGAAGTTGGGGTTGTGTTCAGCTCTTAAATCTTTAGCAAGGAATTTGAAACTGTGTTAGTTCCCAAGAAGACCTTTGAACTGAGTTTGTCAGTGCAGTTTTCTTCACTGAGCACCAGCATGTTTGAGCCCTTCTGGCTCCCTGTTTTACCTGCTAATGGCAACCAAATGGTTTTGTGTGGCAGATTTAGAGGATTGATTTAATGGCTGTTTCTGCTGCTTCTGGGACTGTGTGAAGGGGGAAGGAGGCGAGGGAAAGGGAGAGGATGGGGTTACTTCCCTAGACAGTAAAGCAGGCTGCACTGTGGGTAGCCAGTTCTCTAAACCCTGAACCACCCCGGTGGCTCCTGAGACTGGATACACTGTGGTATCCAAAGCAAGGATACTGGATTTATAAAAGGTATAAAGAAGAGTAATGCTAACTTTGTTTTAATGAACACAGATCTTTGCAGTTTAGAGGTTTATGGCCACTGGCAGCTTTTACCTGGTCACCTCTGGTGGTTTTGGTCATCTGCAGCTGTTTAGTTACAGCATCAGCAAGTTTCAGCTGATTCCTTCTTGTCCCCCACCTGCAACTAACATTTACCTACAAGAGAAATTATAATGATGGATGGCATTTAGTTTGGCATTGCTTCTTTTTCATGTAGCATCTCTTCCTCTGAAAAAATACAGGGCACAATTAAACTATTAACTAGTGCTTAGAAAAAGAGTTTTTTGCAAAGAAAGAAGTAGCAATTAGTCACCGACATCCACTTGCAATTTGATGGCAGTTCAGATCCCTGGCATCTGTCTTGTTGGTTAAGTTAGAAAACTGAATTTGATCTAAACATCCTCAGTATGTTTCTCTAATGCAGCTGCAGGTTTAACATGTTCCTGCACTGCAATTTCAGCAGATACCTTAGTTTACCGTGTGTCCAAAATTAAGACTGAAAACCCCCAATCCCTTGCAACAGATTTTTAGTTCAGATCTGTTGCATTTTGAGGCACATAGGCAATGACCTAGCTGGAAGTGATCATAGACTGCTTTCTTGCCTGCTTTCTGAAACATTTAATCCACAGGTAAAAAGACTCATCTGATGCTTAGTAAGGCTTGAATCATGTTGGGAGAAATCAGAACTTTCCTACCTTCACATTTCAGGTGTTTGTTTTTTCTTGCACACTTTCTTCTCATGGTGTCTCATAGCACAGATCACTGTTTCTCACTTCTTGCTGCTTCACAAACCAGTATTATTATTTGCTTGTAGCAATCATAATTTCTAATCTATTGGTCATCACTTTAATGTCCAGATGGGACAAAATGAGTAAAATAATTTTAAAAACCACCGAAGTTTAGAGCTTCTAACATGTCCAGACTTGTGCATTCTTTGCTTAAAAGGTATTTTTTTCCCAAGATCTTACTTTTGGATATTTTTTGATTTTGTGATTTTTGTTCTCATAATATGCATTCATTTTTGCTGCACTGTATAAAGCTGAATTTTATTGTTCCATTAAAATACACACTGTACTGAGAATTGAGAATGGATAGCCTCTATTCCTTTTCTAAGTAATATTAAAGTTTGTAATCTGCCTATATTGTTTTGTTTTCACAATTGTTTCAAGGAAATCTGTGGGGATTTTTTTGAAGTTTACATATGATTGAACAGTTTGCCAAAGTACTTTCATCACTAACAACTTATATTTCAGAATTGATGTTAAAAATTCTATACAAAAGTCTGTTTTAAAATTATAGCATTTTTCTCTTCTAATCCCATATCTAAAATTTTCAGAAATACCAAATTAATATTTTGATTTACTGAAAAAAGAAAAAATGGGTGAACCTTAAAGTTAATTGTTTTGTCCCTTGTAATAAATTGGATGATTAACAGTGTTCCCTACAAATAAAGAGGCCAAGGTAACTGCAGCTCCTGAAAATTCCTCTGTGTCAGAGAAGATGTAAGATACCAGGCAGCCTTTAGTGAAGTCTATAGAAGAGCAGAATTTGAAGACATCAGTCTTGGTGTTTTTGGAATGAAATGTTCTAAAGCAAGTTGAATTGTTTGGGGTTTTTCTTGATAGTAACTACCTTGGTCCTCTAGCATGAATAATTGTATGTTGCTCTCTGAAGACTGAAAATTGTGTCAGTATATGTGGACATGAGATATGTTTGGGTTTTTATGAATAGCAGTGACTTCTGTCTGGCATTTCAAACAATAGTAGTTCCATTTTCCTTCCTACGTGTTCCCTTCAGAGGATATTTGTCATTAAGTAGCTAGACACTGTTTCCTTTACAATAATAATAGTTACTTAAATGTTAAGTAAAAGTATCAAAATTTTCATTCTTTTAGTTGATATGAAACATCAAATTAAGTAGAAATACAGATTTGTTGTAGGTATGTAGATGAAGCCTTTGCTCATGTCTTACAAAACCAGCATACACTTTCTGGTTGCCTAAGAGGAAAGGTGTGCAAATGCTGACTGAAATTATTTGGGCATTTAAATTACACTCAGGTTTTTCTAACGCACAGTTGCTAGGTTCTAGTAGCAGGTTACTGGTTTTGTTATTTTGGAAAAAATGAACTAATAGTATTTTACTGTACAGGATATGAGTAATAACAAAAATCAAATTTTTTCAAACATTTTGCAGTTTCCAGCTTTGCAGTTGGGGACTCTGTATAAACCTCTGGACCCAGCTGTTCACCACTATAGTCTTTCAATCACTCAGAGGTGTTGATTTTACAAGAATGAGTTGCTGTTGCTAAAGTCTACAAACTGAAAATATTTCATAACAGGCCTGTGAACTTACATGGATTGGTTATATTGGTGCCTATGCATGCTGTATAATAAGGACCAATTCATGTTTTCTTTCAAAAACAGCAAGAAAACCATTTTCTTTAATGGTACACCAGATTTATTCAAATATTTCAGCAATATTTGTATTACAGCAAACAGTATTACAGTTTGTCAGCAAACTGGGTGCAACCAAAGTATATTTAAAAATCACTTAATTAGGACAGATTCATCTTCACTCCATGCCACTACACAGCAAGACTTGCTTGTTCATATTTCCTTATATTTATTCTGGAACTTGTCCAAGTTCAGCTTTAATGAGTAGCCTATCCTGCTAGTTACATTAGGATTTATTTTCCCCTAGAGAAGAGTGAAATGGTAGTTTTTTAACCTGTTCAGTTAAATGAACATGTGTTCAGAACTGCATCTTAACTCTTTGAGTGTAAAGACTTGAGAAATAATTATTCCTATTGTTGTTGCAGTTCTTAAATGCAGTAAATAAGTAGTGGTTTTAGACCCATACTATGTACCACAACTTTTTTAATATGATAAAGAGTTTTGATATGAAGTTGCTCAATGCAAATTTAATGATACAATATAGAACCACAGATCTGAATTGGTTTACAGAAAAAAATTATTTGTACTTGTATTTTTTTTATTACTTGAATATATCTCTTGGACCATAAAATTTGGTTAAATGTAGCTCAATACCTTATTAATGGTGTATTTTCTGTATTATCAAGTGCAGGTTGGTGGCAAACTTACATTTTAAGGTCGTTTAAATGCATTATTTGTGTTTCAAAACTATTATAATATATCCTGAATTATAATTGTACTTTCATCACTAGCTGGGTCTAGTTAAAATTTCCTTTAAGCAACATTTGCTGCACACATGGTACAATGCTTCCCCTGCCTTCATTTTTTTTTTTTTTCTTTAAAAAAGAATTTATTTTCAACTTCCCATTCCTCCAAACTTATCTGAGAAGGACCAGAAGACTTTATTCCTATGGGATTGTTAAAGTATAGTAAGTGTAGAATTTGCATATTGTTAAAAAAAAAATCATACACTGTTACTACTCCTAAGGGATAATTTTATGTGAAACTTTTAAGTTTTGAAAGTAGCATAGGTCAGTACAGTAGCTGTAATATGTATTAGTTGAATAGTCAGACTTTTTAAACAAAATCTCTTGCACTGGTGTGTTGTATGTTGTGATTGTCACAGCTCTTCAGATTCCCTCTGAAGTACATTAGTTTGTTAATAAAAATGTATTTAGATGGACTTATTGCAGAATCATGTTCATTCTAAAGTTTGCTGAAAAATGTTGTCTACCTTCTTTGTTCCTTCCCAATCTTACATTAGGAAGCCCATCTTTTGAAAGATTTAAACACTTTGTTCTGAAATACTTAATCCTGCAAAATAATGTTCAGAAGTAAGGGGGGGGAAACAAAGAAAATGTTGTGTGAAAGGATAACAAAAGGAAAAAATACCAGAAAGGAAAAATATAACAGTGGACTTTGGTAATGAGATAAATAAACGATTACAGTACGTGTCTTAAAAAAAAAAAGAAAAAGAAATACCAGGAAATAATCTGATGTCACTGTGCATTTCTTTCCAGGAAATGCCTGCAAAAGTTTTCTTAACATATATAGCTAGTTTTCTAACTTCAGCTCTGTGTAGAAGAAATGGGTTATGCTGTCTATCTAATCTTAAGTTTTAGAAGAAACTGTTTATTACGTATACGATTTTGTTTCACAGAAATGGATTTTCCTAAGAATTGCCTTTTATACTCCTTTACTCATACATACCTCTTTTGATTAAATTGATAGATTGCTAAGCTTGGATTTAAACTCTAGGAAATTTTAGGAGAACGAGTTCAAATTCTAACTTGGGATGAATATCAGGAAAGGTTGCAGAATTTTAGTCTCCACCTGAGCTTTTCACGGTACCCAGAGCTTTTCTTTGAGTAGCCACAGGCATATGTGTACATTTGCACAGAGCTTTTTTTGTGCACCTGAGGAGCTGAAATGGGACACATGTTTAATCTAATTGCATCCACAAGACAGTGATCATGTGTCCTCTCGTGCATTTGTGTGGTAGAAATGGTCAGAATGGCTTCCAGGCTCTTTATTCATTTTGGGTATCTCAGTCAAAGTGTATTTCTTTAGTGACACTTTGATTTGTTTGGTTTTGTTTTTTTTTTTAAACCAGGCAGCATCTGTCTGTATTTGCCTTACTTAATACTGGTGTTATTTTCAGCTTTTGTTTCGTGTCTCCTTAAAGTAGTTCTAATTTTTAGACTGAGTAATTTTCTAATTTTTAGGAAAAAAATGCTTTTTTGAGGGTTTTTTTTTACAGCAGATAATTTCAAATGTGTTTGGATACATTATTTTCTATGATTTGTACTTTTTGTGAGAGGAGCACTTTCAGGAAAGGTTTGCAGTGTGCTTAAACTTCGAACTGAAACAGGAAGAGCTTCATGAGTTTTGTACAGATATTTCTTACCCTTTTGGTGACCTGTTGTGCTGCAACTGATACAAGTAAGCCTGGAATGTGGTCTGGTCATGTACTCCAGAAAGATCTGTACCTGGATGTTGGCAGATAAGGCAGGTGGAAGATGCACAGTTCCCCCAAACAGGTCATATGCAACTTCTTTGTTCTAGCTTGCTGTTTGGTGTTCATGACTCCTATTAAAACAAAATCCAAACAAACCAACCAAACAAGGCTTAATACAAGATCTCTTCTTCAAAGGCCTTTATTGAATTTAGATTTTTCTAGGAACAGAGGCTGTACCTATAGGGAGGTTCAGACTTCAAAGACAGATTTATTCAAACAGTAGACTGCTCTTTTTGCAGGGGTGTTGTGGGGCATGGTGTGTGTTCATATGAAAGAAATTTCTACTACCAGACACAAGGCTGAGTTCTCCCATATAAACATGGAATGTTTTTCCTTCATCCATGTTTTTTTCTGCAAATGGCATTTGAAGCTGGCAGCATGATTGTGTCGTTAGCTTCAAATGAGTTGCAAATCAGAGGCAGTCTTGTTTCTGGTTTCCTCCCCCTTCTCAGCATTTTTGAGACAGGTAGTCCTGATTCCAAGCTTTATGAGGTTGGAAAACTTTGTTCTAAGGAATACTGATTACTATTACAGAAGGTTACAACATCTGTTTTTGTTTGTTCTTTGTCCTTCATCTGTATTTACATCCGTTTTCTGAGACTCTTTCAGGAGTATCTTCTTTCATAAGAATCAGTTTTTATTTTCATATTAAAATAGTACAGAGCAATAGCTATTGTGGATGGGCTTTAGCTGACACTTTGATCTGTGGTGTAGACATCCACAGCTGAGAACTGTTGTAATGTCCCTTTATAAATAGGGGGGCAGAAACAGTGACCTGCATAGACATTTCGTTTATAATCCTCAGATCTTGAATGAGTGGATCTCTGCTATGTCTACAAGTGCTGTTTTCTTTTGATTTACCTTAAAATGTTCTAGACCACAGTCTTAGGCATGGATATTTGTTTATACTGTAGGTATCTAACACTGAGCTCAATTCCTATTGGTCCAGGGAAAACGGCTTTTACTTAGCTGTTTCCTGGTATGACAAGGAGTTAAGGGAGGAGCTCTGTTTGGGTCTTGAGGTGAATGCTTGTATGCCCAAGTCTAAATTCAAAGTGATGGCATTACTTTAGCTGTGCCACCATGTAAACATAGTGGTTGAGAGATGTCTTCAGATATTCAGAATGCTTATTTCCAAACCATGCTTCTTAAGTCACACCTGCAGCTTATGGGCCAAAAGTGTTAGCAGCAGAATATTTTATTACTGTGCTGCTTCATCTAGGGCATGGTGATCCTGGGTTTGAGAAGTCATGAATATTTTTCTCTTCACAATTGTCTTGGTGAAGGCCCACTCTCCCAGTCAGATGCAGAATGTTCAAGAAGTTTATTCCTTATTACCAGACTTTTGTGTCCGTTTATGCTGGTAAAGTTTTAGCATTTGAGTGTCACGAATGTCCTGATTCTGAATTCATGGAGCCTCCTGCAGAGTCTGTACTGCCAGTACTATCTCACATATGTTAGATCATACAGCTGCTAGCATTTTTTTTTTTTGGCCTAGATAAGAGGTGTGGTGTATTATGGCTGCTTCTGAGAGTTCCTTGGAAGGTTTTGATCTTGCTCATCTGAAGAGTCACTGAGTGTCTGCATGTCTTTACATTTTAAGTGCCTGAGCATTTTGGTAAAGCATGCTTTTTTCCAGGGCCAATGGATTTTTTTGTGCAGCTTCAGCAGCTTTGCCTCATTTGAGGTTCTGATTTCCAGTGGAACGTTAACCTACTGTTTGTTTTAAAGGGGCTATAAGCCTAAAATTTTCTAATGGAGGAGATTCTCCAGAATGAGAATGAGCTAATATGTGCATCAGTGCTTATATTTCATGGAATCATAGAATCATAGGATGGTTAGAGTTTGGTGCAACCTTAAAGATCATCTAGTTCCAACCCTCCTGCCACTTGGGACATCAGAGAAAATAATGCTAAATAGCAGAGGTACCTTTCCATGGTGGAGTGGAGGTGATTAGGGGAAGAATGATAATGTTGAGAACATGATACAAGAAAAGGCTCCAAAGTGAGAGGGCTAAAGAACCTTTAGTTTTTGTTGAATGTAGCAGATCAGTCTGTTGCTTTATTTCAGCTGATAGCGTGCATATTAGGAAGAAAAAGTAAGAAAAAGTATACTGACTTTAGTATAATTTTTGTAAAGCATTTTTGTTGATGGTGGAATATATTGTCACAGAGGAATTTATTTCCCAAACAAATGTTCTATACTTTGCCCTACCAAATGCCTGTCTCCTGTTGCTCCTCTGCAATTAAAAGATAAGGCATTGAAAAATAGTAGAATCACTTAATGAGCTCTGTCAGCAAAATACAGAATGTGGGCTTGTTTGTATTTTGATGTATGAATATTGTCTGTATGTTTTTTGGGTCACTAGCCAGATGTCATTTAGTGATGCACTATAAGCTTTGTAAATAAAAAAATTGGAACATTCAATTTTTGAACAGATGTTTTCTGTGTTTTTAGTGTCTGCACAATTTTGAATTGCTCTTATTTTGGTGAGAGGACATGTAATTGCTTTTATTAAATATTTTAAAGCCAAGAGATAACTATAAAAATAATTATAAAAATACATGATTTTTTTCTGTCACATTCTGGAGGGAGATATAAAGTTAAATCATGTAAGAAGTTTCATTTCAGTGTAAGTAGAATAAGCTCTTACAAGAAAAAATCTAATAGGAACACAGTTCCAACCTTACAAACTAACTGCTTGTACTCTGATATTCTGTGACTAAGTTTTAAAATTGTTATTTTTATGTGCCAAAGTAATGATTTTCCTTTTTTCTCTTTCATTATTTTAAACAGGACGAAGCGAGCTCATGTCCCACTAACAGAGTGCATTTTTGAACTCCCTAATTTGACAGTTCAAGCAACTAGAGCTCAAACCCTTCTTCTTCAGACTATTTATCAGAGCTGGTGTCATCCTGTTGGAAATGTCAGCTCAGTGGTGGTAAATGAAGCTTTACTGAATGAAGTTTTCCAAACTTCAGGTAAATATGTGATGCTTTTGGTTAAGTATTTATTGTGGTACAGAGCACTGCTAGTGAGTGTGCATACAACTATATCCTACTTAGAGTAGCTAACAGACAGAATGTTTTTTTGGTGTGTATATGGGTATTTATAGCTTATATTTAAAATCCAGGATGTAAACTAAGCCACACAGCTTCACTCCTTGGCACCAATTTCTGGATGCATTTAATTTTCCCATACAGGATAATTTTTCCATGCTGCCCTCATCTGAAACATCCAGTTTTGCTACCTTATATGGTACAATGTTATTACTTCAGGATCATTCAGAGGTGAAACTGGATTATTAAGGGCTTTATTAATCAATGGCATACATTGAATTCTTTAGAAGGGCTGCAGATGTTTCTCATTATTTCATAAATAAATGTTACTTAACTATTGTGAAATTGCTGAAGATATGCAAGTGTTGGTGATGATTACATAAATAATGAAACTTGTTATCTGTCATGCTTTTGTGAAACACCCATAGATTTTGGGAATAAATTAGGGATTTTGACCATTTTACAGAGGAAACAAGAGTTTTCAAGTGCATAAAGGTCAGCCAGAAAATTATATATATATTTTAGATTTCCATGCAGGCTAGAATAATTTGGAGTGGTTATTGTTTATTTGTTGTGAATAAACCCATAACAAGAATAACAGATATTTTGGAATATTCAGCATTGCCAGTCTTGGAGAATGTGTTTGGAGATGATTTAGGTGCAGGAAATCATGATTTGAAGCAGAGTGGTGGATTAGACCACTGGAAGTCTTTCAGCCCTGCTTTTCTCGATCCTTTCCATTCTTTTTTACTCCTGTTTATTGAAGTTAAATCTGTGTTGATCTAATGTTGCAAACGAATGGTTGCATTTTTGTGTAACCCTTGGAATAATTGTTTAAAGTGGTTAGGTTTTCCTTCTTTCATAAATGTCACTTTTGTCTTTATTCCTTCATTCTGTGTGGATCACCTAAGGATGGGATTGTGACATTTTATTTTCAAGTCCTGGTACTTGTGAAGGTAGCAGGTTTACCATCTACACCACAGAGAAATATAAAAATACAGTTGTTTAATCACTTCTGATGCTCTTAGGGTTTGCACAGTTTCAAACGAACCTCTTCTATTATTTAACATGTTTCAGTCCGTCAGTTCAATGAACTGTGAAACAACTCTGCTAACAGTATCTTTGCAGAATAGAAATCTGGAGTACACATTTTAAGTACTTCAAATAAAGTAAATGAACAATATAATGCACTTGTTTTGATCTTCTCTTGTTCATGGCTTCATGCTTCACCTGGTAAATTTTACACTTCTGTAGTTGTGCTTGGCTGAAGTAGACTGAAGGCATCTTTGCATTCAAGGCTATGAAATGATTCCTGTCAGTACTTTTGTCCGAATTTTTGGCTTGGTTGATTCTGTAAGCCTACTACCTTTTGTTGGAATACTGTTGTGTAAAATTTAGTCTCATGCCTTGTTGAAAGTCATCCTTGCAATTAGGGTCAGCTTCCACATCCTTTAACAGTAACGGATGTGTGTAAGCCTCTATAAAAATGCTTGACTGTATTTGCACAGGGAAGTTGAAATTTCAGTTTTTCTTTTGACACTTTTTTTCCTTTTTTAAAATTTTTTAGGAAGCAACTATGAGGATAATGCAGTCATAAAGGAACTTGTCAGTAAACAAGGCACATCTGTTAAACACTTCTACTTACATTCAACTTAGTCCTCCAACATAAAACAAAAGCTGATGAGTGTTTCTGGGGCATCCTTGTTTTGAGTTCCTGCCTGCCACTGCATGCCCTGGTGCTCTTTTGGGCTTGTACAGAGTGGCCTTGCATGGCTCATGTGCTGGGCCTGGTAGTAGCCTGGCAGGGTATTTGGGCTCCCCCTCCTGCCACTGTATCTCTGAGAATCTTTGTGGCTGAACTGGTGAGCTTTTCTTGTCTAACCTAAACTCTCAAGGAAAAGAAATGCCTTTTTCTGATGGTATTGTGTTTTCCATCTGAGCACAACTTGGTTTTGGCTATGCACAGAAGTAATACTTCAAGAAAATAGCTTTCCATCCCCATGGTGTTATGGATTAATATTTCTTTGATTAATTTACTACAAATGAAATTATAAACGCTTTTTAAAAACTTGCTATTTACTTCCCTTCCTTTTCTTTTTCTGATTATGTTTATATTAAATTGTAGTGTTCTTGCAGGATAAAGCAACAATATGGTCAAAGATTCCCTTTCCTTCACTTTATCCTATTTTTCAGGGAATCTTTTTCTCCAAGTTAATTGCTTACATTCTGCTCTTTCAAAGAATTATAAACTATGTGTTTCATGAATACGGTGGCCCAAGTTTTCTTCTATGTTTACATTTTCAAGCTTGTAAAACCCATCTTTCTAACTAATTAGAAATATAGCAGGACTAACAGCTCTGTCTCTATCCAGATATTTATTCCCTATTAAAAAGAAATTGAAAAGCCCTCCCTCTACATGACATTATTTTGACAAAAAGAAGAAAAAAGAAAGGGCTTATCCAATTTGTCTTACATTTTTAATGATCTGCTGTTATCCCAAGCTTTCCAGCAAAACTGCCTGCTACAGGCAGGATCACAGGATTTTATACATTCTTGGTACTCAATGTCACACCATGCTTGTTTTGTGTCCTCCTGTGGAAATGGTCTATTTATTAGCTACCCACCCAGATCTGTTCTACCAATTTTGAAATATACTGTGACTTGAAATTTTTCTTCTGTAGGTAGCTTTTCTTACATAGCTAGTATCAAATGTGTTTGCCATTTGTTTACACAGCCTACAACTTTCTCAACTGTCTATGTCTGTATTGCCACTTTTTGTGTGATTGAAGAGTATTATTGGACTAAAACACTTGTTGCTGAGTGCTTTATGTCTTTGTTGGGGCTTTGTGCCAGGTGCTGTTGAGTGCATTTGGCTTCCTTAACACGTCAATTCAGTATTACCTGAATTCAAAAGTCATTCTACAAACCTTTGTAACCTCTCAGCCAAGATCTTTTTTTAGCAGCAATTACGCTAAAAGCAGAGTTGTCTACTTTTTCCAACACACCTATCTCTTTTAGTTTTAAAACTTTATCACTGAAACTTATAATATGGGCCTACAGTATGGGCCAAGATGTTCTACAGGAGAGGAACAGATAAATTAGGGGAAAATAGAAATAAAAAATGGAAAGGAAGAAGAACAGGAGAAAGAGGATCACCTGATAAAAAGGGAAGAGAGCAGCAGAAGAGTATAAAAACAAGAAGCAAGTAGAAAGAGTTGAAGTAGATAAGCAGTAAAAGTTAAGAAAACCAAAAATTAATAGGAAGACAAGTACACATATATGAGTTGCAGGAGGAGGGGAAACCTCAGAGAGGAACACATGACTATTGGCCCTTTCACCTGCTGTGGAGAGGCTCACAAGGTACAAAGGCTCCTTTGGGAACCTGTTAGCTTGGTAACAGCTGAAAGATCTTCTTTGGATCTAGTTTAAAAAGGGAGCTCTGCACTGTGCGTTTCCATAAACACCTGAACAGAATTTATTGCTAGTATCCTGGGTTCTGTCCTAAATTTTCACCTGGAGCAGAAATGTTGTCCTGCTCCAAAACTTCTTTCGCAGGTGATTGAGCTGGTCTATGGATTCAGAAGAATCTCTCCAAGCTCTATCCACTACAAATTCTTTTTAGTAATATATTAATGGAATATCAGAAAGGGAAGATTGCTTGAAGATTAACACTCTTCTGTTCCCCATTTACTTTCCTCCCCTTGCTCTTCAGAAACCTTTTTCTACTGGGAGAAAGACACTTTACTCAAATATTCCCTAGTTTGTTATTAGATTGCTGTCTTTATTAGACCATCTGAGAGTTTATCTTTTCATTAACTTGCCCAAAGGCAGACTGTCTGAAGAAAATAAAAAAAATTGAAGTCTTGAAAGCAAATTGTGTGTGTTTTGTTTCTGACAAAATTTAAAAATGAAGTGCCTGTGCTACCTAAAATTAGTATTTTTCATACATATTAGTAAGGTCTCTTATCCTCAAACTTGCAGTACATTACTATAATTATATACAAAGATGTGTACATTACTATAATTGACTGAGCTCAGAACTTATGGAGAAGAGATAAAATGAGTATGTCAAGAAAGATGTATGATTTTTACACTAGAAATTTTTTATAAACATGTTTATGTATTATGTCTGTCTTAGCTTGAGATGATTTAATTCTCCTAAGAGCAGGTTTTTAATTATAAATGATATGGAATTTATTGGAACTTCTGAAAGCACTTAACTCCGTTCATTACACCTTGTGTAATTCATGTATTTTAATGTGTACTTGGAAAAATACTTTTTAGGGTTCTTAGAAGTCAAGGTAGATTAAAAAAGACTAAAAATAGTTAAATTTACTCCTTGAATGAGTAGGTATTATCATTTAAGTACAAGATTGATGCATACTGCCTGAAACAGTTGTGCAAGAACAAAAAGCATTGAAAACTTAAAATAGATGGGAATACAAGTGACAAAATGCAGCATAACAAACAGAAAGTAAACCAGCTGCAAATAGCTTTTTGCTCTTTCTCATGGGTCAAGAAAAAGCATTATTAACTTTTTAATGCACTACATCTAAAATAAAAAAGTAGCACAAAAGCAGTCTTCAATCCACATGTAACTCTTTGGAAATTTATGTTTTGGTTTAATTTTATAATCCTTTTGGTATACAAGCACAACAGCATATTACATGTCAGTTAAATAATGTGAGTTCTTATACTTGTGAAACATCCCGATGCTGCATTTCAATTGCTATAAAAGTGGAAACAAATATGAATTTGAAATATGTCATGCTTTCTACATTATTGCATGTATGAATGTTAATATTATTACAATTATTATTATACGATTTAAAAAATAAATGTCAGTGTACAAAATACCAAAATATCAGGGAAAAAGCATTAGTTGAGATCTTTAAAAGGTTGAGCATGATTAATCCTATAGAGTAATTTTATTGTGTATTTTTTCCATTATTTGTTAGTAAGTACCTGAAGCGCTCAGTTTCTAACCATTTCAGCCTGCCAAGAAAATACATACACAGTCACACATGGCTTTAGTTTACTCTGGAAAACTGGAACTTGCTACCACTTTTTCCTTGTCCTGTTCAGGTAGTTCATTATTTTGTTGACAGTTCGGTTCCATTAATCTGGTATTTTTGGGAAAATTGCTTGCAGACCTTACATTTCTCTACTAAAGGTGATCAAATAGGCATTGAATCCCTCATGTAAATGATGTCTTAAAGTTAAAATAAAATCTATTTTCCAGAAAGTAACTGTAAAACTATTTTATGCAAGATTTCATGTGGGATACCTTAATGGTTGAATAATAAATTTTACCTCATAAAAATGAAATTCAATAATACAGTAGCTTTCTCAGCGCGGTAGCATCTGGTTGAATCTCATGAGAGCCAATATTTTCCAACTCATTAGGATCATGTCGTTCTGTATGTCGTCAACATTGACTTAGCCAAGCTACCTTTACTTACATAACCGCCAAACTATTAAATAGGTCTCTTGTGGAGTGAAGTCAAATATTCCTCTTATTTTGCTTTTGCCTTGGAAGAAGAGAAGAAAATGTACATACTGTAACATTTAAACATCTGGTCTAAACCACATCAGGGTAACAGTGAGGAAAGTAACAGGATTCAGTATTCTTCCCAGGTGTACATATAAAAAAGGGTTGTGGAGCTGCTGCAAAGTTCTTTTAACCACTTAGGAAAAAGACTAAAATAAGTGACTTGCCTTTCTAATACCCCTGTTTTTAAAACTACTTTTTTCCTCTTGCCTGCTCCCTTGCCACCAAACTCCAAAACACAAAAGCCAGCAAAAGTCCAACATTTCAAAGTTTAGCGGTAATGCAGGTTGTTCAGCTCTAATCACTTCCTTACAACATACTGGCATTTAATCTCTGTTCCATGTAACATGGCCAATTTTGCATTCATTTTGAGGGGTATGAACTGAAATTTGTGTCTAAAATCTAAGTGTGGGAGTTTATTCTCTTAATTGCTTGGGAGTGGCAGGACACAGCTGTATGGAACTTGCACAGTATAAACAGTTTACTGTCTTGTGTGGGTGATTACCCATGTGTGTCCTTATCCTTCATGAAGGCCCAGAATGCAGTGTGTAAATAGTATTATTTTTATATGTTGTGCATTTCTGTGAAACTCTGGTAGATTATTGACTCTAATTTCAGATGGTTAAACAGCATGGATAAGCAACCTAAGCACAATTTCTTCTTTAGCTTAATTTTTTAAGCTTAATATAGTCACGTATAAGGTTTTATTTTTTCTTATAGTAAACATTTTCAGTGATATTTTGAAGTCATGAACTGACTTGCACTGAAAGGAGATAGGTGGGACATTTTATCATTTCAGTACGAAGTCAGAGAGATTTATCTTGCTGAGTATCTGGATAAATCCTCTGCCAGAAGCAATGGCTCTGTTGTGGCCTGAAATGAGGAACTGTCATGGAAAATATGCATTGAAACCAGTAATTATGATTGGCTTTTCATTTTTTTCTGGTCTAATTAATATACACTGATAAGCTTTGAAATTGAAACATACAATATTCTGATGAAAGAATGGTGGTAGGCACACTTAAGGCATTCAAACGAGCTTAAATTTGATATGTAACGTTGTACTAAGGAATCTAATGTACTTAAAAATCCACATGAGACTTTTAAAATGTCTGTTGTGTTGAAAGTGAATGTATAGATACTGTCAGCAACACAATGAAGGAGAAAAAGAAAAGATAAAAAAATCAATAGGTTGTGAAAGGAATACATGCATGCATGAAATCCATAGCTGTGCATAAATATATGTAACTTTCTTAAGCTGAATTGCTTCAGAATTGCAGGAGAGCTCTGTTCAGTGTCAATGTTGAAATTATAGGAGACTCTTTTGAGTATGTTGTTGGGCTACCAAAAAACCAAGACACCTAAGCTTAGAGCTATAAATAGTGTCCTTATTCCAGAGTCTGTAGTTTATTTGCACAAATAGCTGTGACTGAGAGCACCTGTTTTGCTTGTTCAGCTGCTAGTTTGTTGTTGTTTCTTGTTCTTGTGCTTGGATAGCAGGGAGGCAGACTGACTTTTTGCCTTGTTGTAG
>VZTR01004397.1:15854-32259 GCA_013400775.1 Chaetops frenatus
ACCATGAAGTCAAGTTCTGGAAATATGTACAAATGTGTTGTTGTTTCATAACAAACTGTTCAGTGATACTTACCACAACTGTCTTTTTTTTTTCAGTAGATTCAAAAGAAGGCACCCTGGAGCCAAATTCTGTGATTTTCTACAAATCTGTTGTCATTCTATTCCAAACTTATTTTCCTGAAATTTAAATGGTTATTATGAAAAAATTATACCATTTACTGTGAAATTGCCAACTTGTTATTATGATTTAATTAATTTCTTATTCATTAATAAGAGATAACTAGTTTAATTCACATATCACCCCAAGAAATGGAAATTTTAGGGAAATCTGATTTCTTAATGTGAATATTCTTGCCTTCTTTCAATTCTTACCACTTCTTTTGTTTGGATTTTCTGTAGTTCCTCGAGATGTTAAGAATAAATTGAAAGGAAATGTAGAAAATTATTTCTACTTATACTTACCAATACTGCTGTTAATCTTTTTTTTAGCATGCAGAACATGGTGTCTTTTCACAATTTCTCATTCTTTGAATTATTCATTTGACATTAAAAAATCTATTATATACTTGTCTATTTGTATAAATAGATGTATATTTTTGCTCATGTCATGTGACATACTTATAAAGAATTTATAGTTAATGTAATCTCAAGTGGTAGGCAGTACATAGTCTAGAAAAAAGATTGTAGTGATTGCAGTGAAAGATGTATTTCTGAATCACATGGTGTGCCTTACATATAAAAAAAAAAAGAAAGAGTTATTTAAGCAGTGTGTAATCTTATTTGTGTGAAAAAGTTTTATTTTCAAATCTCTAGTGGCCATTAAAATTACTGGTTTATTTTTTGTACACTTCTTTTGCCAAGATTCACATACACAGTTTTTTTCTGCAGCTCCAGATGGTCCTCCAGAAAATGTGACTGTTTTAGCTACATCTCCTCACAGTATTAATGTCAGCTGGAGTGAACCTGTCATCATTACGGGACCAACGAGTTATCTCATAGATGTTACCTCAGTAAGGCAACTCTGTTTTACTCTTAGTGGCTGTACAGTTGTTTAGGGATATCAATACCACAGCAGATGTTCTTATAGAAATTGCAGAACAAACAAAACTGGATTGAAAAGCATACAATGGTGTCTATTTCCACATAAATTCCACATAAGAACTAATTGTACATTTCTTAATGGCAGATAAATTAATTGTGTCATATTAGAAACAAAAGGTGTGCTAGTACGAGGTGTTGGGGGAAAAAGAAGTGTATCTATAAATGTACATAGGAAAACAGTAGTTGAGCTTTGTGGAAGTGGACCTCTTTTTAACCATAATGATCTTCTCTTGTTCAGAGGAAGGAAAGGTTCATCGGAGTGATTTTACAAACCAAAGTGGAGAGCCTAGCAAAAGGATATGACTTGTACAAAGTTACACAGCACTATAGGGCAAATTTTAAAGTCAGATTACTCCCACCATACACTTGGTACTCTCTCCATCAAATTAGTTGTAGGTTGGTAGCACAGTAATAACACTTCTTTCTCCTTGATTTTTGTAACCAAAAAAAGTTGACATAAGAGAAAAACCCTAGTGGCTTTTCTCTTTGCATCCTCTACTGCACTTACAAAACTCCTTAAAACCACCATTAATAAACTCCATTTCCTGCCCTGTGGAAAGATAGGCATCTTTCTAAGTTTAAGCACATGAGAAGTAGGATATAGGTTCCATGTTCTGCCAGAAATTATACAGACAGGGCTATAAGTGGAAAAAAGGAAGTAGTTTACCAGATATTATCTAGCAAAAGTTGCCATTTGCACTTTCAGAAATTCTGAATCAATCTATTAAATTAAAGTCTACTTCAAACTATTTAAGGCCTTTAAACAGAAAGTTAAGTTTTCTGAGAAGAGAGTAAGACTATGTGTGTATATTTAATTTTTCTGAATCTGTTATAAAAATTGCAGATCTGCTAATATATTAAAGCTGAGATATTCCTGCAATCAAAATTTCTAAGAAGATCAGTATAAAAAAACCCCAAATATTTTTAAGCTACCCAGAAAAGTTACATGAGAGAATAATGTATAGTCCTGTAATTTTCTCTTCCTCTGAGTTCATTGTACAACATGTAGATTCAAATCTGCTCAGTTCTGAACATGCTTACTGCAGGAGTAGAATGGCAGGATGAAGGATGTATGACAAAGGGAGGACTTACAGGGATGATTCCCTGGCCCAATGGGTTTGTCACTAAAAACCACATAGCAAGTTTTATTTCCCCTCTAATATAGTTAGAGAAGACTTCTTCCTTGTGAAAAATTCCTGTCTTTTTGACTAAAATTCATTATAGAGCATCAGCAGAAAAACTTTTCATAGTTTTTACCAAACTTAAGAATTCAGTTTTCAAAGCTTGATTTTTTGGGGGTTTAATATTTTATCAATTTGTATTGAAACAATTCACACTCTGTCTGATAATTCCAAAATTATAAATGATATAATCTCAATCTAACTCTGAAAATATTATAAATACCTTACCAATGTAAGTTATAATAAAACTCCCGAAGGAAGATGATCCATGGAATGTTCCAGGTGAACTTGCCAGCATTTGAAAGGAACTTAAAAAATTGTTTTAAATCTTCAGTTTGGAGGGCCAGTTTTGTTTTTACAAAGTGAGTTTTTTGGGATTTTTTTCAAAGTATATTTCTAATAACCAGCTTTATGTTTATGGATTCCCTGTAATTAGATGTTGTCTGTCTAATGATAAGTAACTACAGGTGCCAGTTCTGTAGAACTTTCATAGACAAACCTATTCCTTCTTAAAGACCAATAAAGCTGTCACAATCTTTTTCAGTGAAATTTTTAGTATATATTTTATTGTCCCAGTGGGAAATTTTTATGAAGACTCCAAATTCCACAAACTTACAGTATGTATAACTTATTTTATTCTCATCTGAGTATCTTTAAATATTTATAAAAATAGCATCACAGAACAGGATAATTCAGGTTTCTTCTCTGTTATATACTAAATGTTAATAATTAGTGTTCATAACTGAATGTATTAGGGTTCTGCTTAAATGGCTAGGATGTGACATGCAGTTTTAGGGATCAGAAAAGCTAAAAACTCCTCTATTTTTCCTCCAAGTCATGTTTTAGTATGTCTTACTGTCTGCTATAATTAGTAGTTCAGAATAAAATATTCCTGGAAATGGGTAAGGAAAATGGAACTTAACCATTAAACTTCATGAAGAATAGAAATACACTTAATGATGTAGTGCTGTGATTGAACTTCAGCTGTTAAATAAATATTTATATGCCAGATTTTTGATAGTCAGATAGAAGAACATGTTTCAGCTCTTGATGGCTGTCCCAGGAAATGAATGTCTGTTTAATTCATCAGAAAGTTTAGTTCAGGTTAATTCTCAGTGGGGATATATGCCTATCTGTCAAATAAAAGGTATGCTTAAGCTATTCTAATGTTTTATCAGCTGCATTTAATACAGATTTTGTTCAGTGGTAAAACTACTGTACAGCTACCTAATTCTCTTTTTAAATTACACACTGAAGAAACAACAATAAAAACATTATTAACTGAAGCAGTGGGAACATAAATAAATACAATTTTGTAAATGATACTTGATTAAACACTAGAAAAGCATCAATTTTTTCCTTTTTCTTGTTTTTGAAGCTACAATTAGAAGTGATTAATTGGATATAAAGTCCAACACTGGAGATTTTTCTACAGCACTACGGAGTATTTGAGATGTAAGGATGATAGATAGCCACAATGTAATCCAACCTGTAGCCTGCTTTAACACAGAAACAAGTGTACCTAAAGTATTCCTCAAAAATTATTCATTATATTTTTCATATAATATCCAATGCTGAAAATTACTCATCAATCCTCCATTATTTTAGTTTATAACTAAATTAATATTCGGAGTTTTAGTTACGTTTTTAGGTGTATCATTGCAGATTGTGTAATTTTTACTTCTAGTTGTTTTTTGTGCAAGTAAAACATCCATTTTTATTTTTGTGAACACCATAAAGAGTGGTTTATCTTCAATTTATTAACATCTTTTTTTCTATTTTAAAGTTATTGCTAGGTCTCCTATAATACTGCCTTTTTTGGATTGAATCTTAAAGCTTTCCAGCTTTTCTAGGGGGAGAATTACTCCTTCCCAACTCCCTCATAAAAAAGAGCTTCTATTAATAGATCCAAAGAAGAACTGCACTTTCTGCTGTTGTATCAACATTATTTATTGCTGCCCAAATTTCTAATTGTATTCCAAACAATCTTCTTCCATATGGCTGCTCATCTTCTGGGTCTTCTCCTAGTTTGATTCCTATTTCAGGTCACTATAATTGCCCTGGCCCAGTGACTCCAAATTGGCTCACGTTTGCTTGGTGTGAGACAGCACCAACCAAACAGACCATTTCCTTAGCCACATCCTACATGAAGTGTCAAAAAGGCAACACGTAGGTTAGATGGCAGTGTATTACCCAGGGCAGCTTTATACTCTTGGTATCCAGAGACTTCTCCTGAGCCCTTCTATGTAACTAGTTAGGAAAGAAGAAGAATAAAAGTTAAATAAGGTGTTCAAATAATAATTTCCTGGTTTTGCCTTTTTCATGCCTTGTAACAACTTTTTTTTATTTTATTATTTTTTACAGGTGGATAATGACAACTATAAAGCTCAGTTTTTGAAGACAAATGAGGAGGATAAACTCTTAGAAATTTCTGATTTAAAAGCATTTACGAGGTATTCTGTAGTGATCATCGCCTTTACGGGGGATGTTAATGCTGCACTCCTGGAAGGCAAAGCTAGTTCCCCAGTAATTGTGTCCACTTTTGAAGCAGGTTTGTAATTTTTTCTACTTTATTCAGATCAAACTTCAGTTTTTCTTTAATTTGGCAAATAAATGAGGACTTTGAACACAAAGAGAGCTCTTAATACAGGTTTGTCCTCACAATATTTTTTTCTTTAATATTTAAAAAGGTGTTGGGCAACAAAAAAGGGATGGTTATAAATACTAAAATTTACCTTTAGTTATGCAGAGATCCTACCTTGCTCCATGTAAAATTTGGATATGTGGAACACAGCCAACTAGATTACTTCTATAGCCCATGAAGAGAGAGGTTCTATCTATACATTACCATGTACATATGAGATACCTGTCTTAGGCAGGGATGACTCCCTTATGGATGACTCTCTATTAAGAGACTACTGAAAACTCCATGCAACACCCTTGCCTTTGGTGCAAAATTTAAACACAAAAAATTAAGTGGGGTAAATCTCCAATGCTTTAAAAAAGTTAAATTCAAAGGATTTCATTACCTATTTCTACCCCTGGAAGATGATATGGTCTTTTGCTGTGGAAGTTAGACTGTGTGGTAGCTGGGTCTATTCTGAGACAAGCAGCATCCTGTGGTACCTTTTCTGGTAGCCCTTTTCCTTATGTAAACATGTGATACATTAGGAAATGCAGTAACTTTAGAGAGGAACAGTTATTTTTTTCCATCTCATCTTGTTTCATTTGGTTTGTACAGTTTAGCATATGGCTTAGGACCAGTTTACACAGACTTACTCTAGAGAAGCCTGAGTAAGCATTTGTTGGCTGGTATAAAAAACCTGGGAAATAGGGCAACTGCATCTAAATCCTTGGCTGAGGGAATGTTTTTACCTTCCATCACTTGATTTCACTATTTAGAGGTCAAGCTACATTCTTGTCTGCCCAGGTAGAGCAATAAATATTTAGCTGCCTAGAAAGAATGTTACAGCCTTTTCTTTCAGATAGGGACATTGGGAAAATGATTTATACCTTTGCTGTCTTGAAAGTAAGCTACTGGAATAATTGTTTGACAAGAAACTGCCTCCAGGAAAAATGCATGTTGTACTTGTGTCTGGGCATCAGTTAGTGGAAAGTTTTTCCTAAGGATTTAGTTGTGATAAGCAGAGACTCTTAGGAGCACAGTGGCTTGTTTATATGTTGGGAGGGAGCTTGCTGTTAACAGAGGGTTTTCAGAAAGGGATACTCACTGACTCTTGCTTCTTGCTTGCCAACCTGTGCAAGGATTTGTTTACCTCAGATGTGATTCAAGGTATAATGATGGTTTCAGGCTTTCTGAGTAGATAATTGGAAAAATATTTTCTGAGTAGAGATGATTGAATGTTACCTAGTAATTATTTTTAAATTTTGTAGCATTCAGTGCCATCATTAAGAAAAGGACTTTGGTAGATATTTGACTTTTATTGTGTTTATGAATATTTGCATGTGCAATAAGTATTTGAGAATTTTTAATAAAACCCAGAAAATATCAATGAAATAATACTGATACCAAAAAAATTTAATTTTAATTTTTCAGGTTTTACTCTAATAATAATAGTAGTAAACTGATTAAGTGGGTCATTGAAATATTTATTTCAGTACCTGAAGACCCACCTAACAACATAACTTTTCAGAAGATACCAGATGAAGTAACAAAATTCCAAGTAACATTTGTGCCACCATCTGAGCCAAATGGAAATATTCAAGTGTATCAAGCTATGGTTTACAATGAAGATGACCCTGCTGCCATCCAGATCCACAACCTCAGTGTCATTGAAAAAAAAGATCAGTCAGTCACTGCCATGATAGAAGGACTAAAAGGAGGACATACCTATAATGTCAGCGTAAGAACTGATATATTTGGGGAGTGGCGGTGGTGATATTTTTTTTTCTTTGATATAAGTGTGAGATTCGTTTGAAACTTAGCTGAATATGAGATTTTCATGCCAAGAATATTAGCTGGGGTGCAGAGAGAGGCAAGTCTGAGGAACAAGGGGAGCAATGAACAGGATAGAATGAGTGGGAGCAGGATGCATCACTAGTCAGGATAGCCAGTTCATGTGCTTAGCAAAGCAATCTGTGACACATAGTCACAAGCACAAGACTAAATGTCTCTCTTAATTCCACTACTGGCATTGCTAGTTTGGCTCACTGGATATGAAAGTCGAGTTCTGCAAGGGGAGCTTGCTAGAAGTATGTGCATGAACTGCTTTCAAGTAGTCAGTTATGAAAGGAGGAGAGATCATTGTTTAAGTGAGCTTGCTCACTAATTTTTGTAAGATCTACATTATAAGCAATGAAGTTTTACTGCACTTAAGATTTTGAAGCGTTTGAAGAAAGTTAGTTCTAGTGTGAATGACAAAGCAGTGTTTTGGCATTCATTGTTGCTACAGATATATCCAGAATTGGCCAATCTGAAGCTATTACAATACTCATTAAAACAAATGTTTGGTTTTTTTAAGGTATATGCAATTAATGGTGCTGGTGCAGGGCCAAAAATTCAATTGAAAATAACCATGGATATCAAAGGTACGTCCCCGTCCTACAAAGTACGTTGTAAAGTACCCTAATTCTGAAATGTCTATAAATTCTGAAGAAATTGCTGTTCTACCTGTGAGTACACAGCTGTGTGCCTTGGGCTGTTATTTAGAGGACACACAATGTAGGAACAGGAATATATAATTGATCATCTTGAATTGTAGTGTTCAGTTTTGCTGATCATTTGCTATTTGTATCAGAATCATACTGTAAAGCATGTGCAGACAGTGATGTAATCATATCTAGTTCAGTCTTTTAGTTACCATCAGCAAACAGCTTAGAATATGACACAGAAATAGCAAATAAACAAAGTCATTGCTTGATATTAATTGAAAAATTTAAACTCACTCTTTTTATTGTTTTTTTCTCTCAATTGAAAACTGATATATGTAGACATTTATCAGAATATAGGTTTTAGAGGCTTAAGACAGTAAGGAGAACATTTAGTCATCCCTGAAAATATTTTTTTTGCATAACTCAGCTGTGTGCCTGAACAAGGTACCTGCAGTGAAAATATTGTAAAACAGAACTTTGTGATATATCTTTGTTTAAAAACAGAACCACCAAGGCCCAAAAAGAAACCGGCACCAGTTTATGATACCAGTGGAGCATTACTCGTCACAGCTACAACAATTGCAATCAGAATGCCAATATGTTATTACAGTGATGATCATGGCCCTATCAAGAAGATACAAGTTCTTGTTGTGGAAGCTGGAGGTAGAATTTAATAAGGTCCCTTGAAAAATGTTTTCAGGTTCAGGCTGTTTATGTTTTTCATTTGGCTTTCTGTAATTTCATTTTAGAAGACAGACAACAAAGTCACTTTTGGTGTGGCAACAACACTAAGGGCAAAGTATCTTTCACAATACCTGTGGGCTGAGTACTGGAATTCTGGGAATACTTACCAATGAAGTGTCTTCCATGCTGTTTTGATGCCACCATTATTATTCTGTCCCTAATTTTATCTATATAGTTCTTTATTTTCTCTCTCATTGGAAAACACCCCAACCTTTGACATCTGTGAGTATAAATAAATATGAAACTTTTGGGGTTTGGCAAGGTTATTCTTCTGTCACTGTTAGTGTTGTCCCTAAAAGAATGCAGCCATGAGCAGTTGATATTTCCATTTCATTATGGGGGCAGAGGGAATTATATAAATCCCTTCTGTAGACTGTGGGTAAGAATGTTAATTCCCTTGTATGGGCTGATGAACATTTATTCGTATGAACAGCATTGTGAAACCTTTTGAGTAATTGCTTACCAATGTGAGTAGGAGTTTTATGATAGGACATCATATGTTCAGGCTTACTTTACCTAAAAAGGACCAACTCCACGTATTTGAATCCCTTATTTTACTTGCTTTCTAAGTATAGAAGTAAAGCATGCACATCAAGTGAACTCACCTGAAGTGTCTCACCTTTTTCTGAATTTTGCATATTAGCACTAATCCTACTGACATTTTCTTCATAACTTTTGCTGTGAAGATTCTCTTGAACTGAAAGATAAACACATACCATGCTAAACAACCTTGTGAAGATTTTTCTCATGAGCTACTGGGTACTATCTATCTATGGAAATACAGTAATTTAATTTATGAAAGAATCCTAAACGTCTTGAGAGTAAAGGGATTTTACTGGCTTTGTTAGCTAGCCATGTTCAGTTTCAAAGTGTCTTGCACATGTAATATACTGCGCAGGCATAGCTGTTGCATGAAATTGCCCCTCACATTTTCTAGATGTGATATGATTGGCTTACTCAGAGTTAACAAAACATGGATAGTGTGGATAGTAAGGAAATTTGGGTTTAAGTGCAAATTCAGTTATGGATTTATTAGTGTAAATAGCACCAATGACATGCTAAGCTCTTAAAAAATAATTTCCTGTGTAACTTTTTAAATTGCAGTTCTGGTTAGAATGCAAAATGTACCTATTATTTGGTTTCTTGACAATAGCTCAGCATGATGGGAATGTTACCAAGTGGTATGATGCCTACTTCAACAGACCAATGCCATATTTTACAAATGAAGGCTTTCCAAATCCACCATGCATAGAAGGAAAAGAAGATCTGAGTGGGAAAGAAGAGATTTATGTCATAGGTGCTGATACTACATGTATGATATCAGGCAGTCAAGACAAAATATGTAATGGCCCACTGAAACCAAGAAAGCATTACCTGTAAGTACATTTGTCTCCATATTTCCCCAAAAGAAAGGTTTAGGTGAAATATAGATTTATGCAAACACTCAAAACATATAGTTCAATTAGAAAAGGTGGAGGTTGAAATGATCATCATATCTATCTAATTTTAAAATTTTTGGCTGAGCATAGTTATGTGAGACAATTTTTTAACAAAAATTTTCAAGCAAAAGAAGATGTTTATTGAGTTCTTAAATTAAATAAATCCAAATTCAAGATAAGTAATTCACATTGGGGTTTTTTATACATTTAAGATTTTGATAGTGACTTCTTGATGCCTGTCATAATATCACTTTTGCAGAAGAATAATGATTTTAAATTATTTTATACTAAATTTTAAAATATATTTTAGTTTTTAAGTGAAAAATTATTTAAGAAAATGCACATAAACATTATTTCATTAGTTTTCCTGGTTTTCTTTCACAGATTTAAGTTCAGAGCAACTAACATTAAAGGACAGTTTACAGATTCTGACTATTCTGACCCTGTCAAAACACTGGGTAAGAAGAGTGTAATTTACTAAACTATTTCTCTATTTCTAATGAGTCTACACAATTCCATGTTTCTTTTTAGTACAGTGGTTTCTGTGAAGTAAATAATCTCTATCTTTGTTGGACCTAGCTTAACTAGACATGTACTCATTGTCTTGCATGTCCTTTTGAGGTTGACAAGAGATTCTATGTCAACCTGGACTGTTAAATGAAGAGGCAGTATTGACAATGTTTATTCACAGAGATTAAATTATACCAATAAAAATATCAAGATGCCAGGATAGTTCATCTTGTTTGGCAAACTGCCAGTAGATATTCTGTTTGTGCTGTTTCCTTCTGTGTTGGGTGTAGAACTAGTACTGGATGCTCTTGGCTGCATGACAAATTGGCTGGATGGCTGGGCCCAGAGAATGGTGTTAAATGGAGTTCCATCCAGCTGGAAGCTGGTCCCTAGTGGGGTTCCCCAGGGCTCAGTATTTGGCCAGTCCTGTTTAATGTTCCTTTTGATGACCTGTACAAGGGGATCAAGGGCACCCTCAGTCAGTTTGCAGATAACAGCAAGTTCAGCAGGAGAGTTGGTCTGCTGGAGGGTAGGAAGGCTCTGCAGAGGGATCTGGACAGGCTGGATCCATGGGCTGAGGCCAGCTGGGTGAGATTTAGTAAGGCCAAGTGCTGGGTCCTNCCAGGGAAAGACAATGGAGCTGATGAAGGGTCTAGAGTACAAGTCCTGTGAGGAGCAGCTGAGGGAGCTGGGGTCATTTAGGCTGGAGAAAAGGAAGATCAGGAGAGATTTTATCACCCTCTCCCTGGAAGAAGATTGTGGCAAGATGGATGTCAGTCTCTTCTCCCAAGCCACAAACGATAGGACAAGAGGAAATGTGGTGACAGGTTTAGATCAGATATAAGGAAAAATTTCTTAACAGAAAAAGCATTAAGCATTTGAACAGACTGCCCAGGAAAGTGGTAGTCACCACTTCTGGAGGTATTTAAGAGATGTGTAGATGTGGCACTTAGGGACAGGATTTAGTGGTGGTCTTGGAAGTGCTGGGTTAGCAGTAGGGCTTGATCTTACAGGTCTTTTCCAACCTAAATGATTCTATGATTATATTCCAGTGAGCTTAATGGCAGGTCATCCTAGGTCATAACCCTTTAGCCCCTTCATCCTTTAGATATAGGCAAAGCTCCCTGTGAATTAATAAATTAATATTGTCTAATAGAATCCATCTGATTCTGAAGTCACTAGCCAATAGGCCAGCTGTTATTCGGTCTAAAATCAAATGTAATTCCTTCATGGCCATGTTCATATACCCCCAAAATTGGGAATGACATCTCTTGTAGCAGATTGCAATAAGATCTGTAAGTTCTTTTAATATATTTGTAAGCCAAAAACTTACTTAGCTAAGCTTTAGCCCTGACTTTCTGAAAATGGATACCAAGACAACTGGATGGGTACCCAGAAGAATTTTAGTGGGCACATATTTTTCATTTGGCATTCATCTTTTGTGATATGAGCTCCCTTATTCATGTAATCCATTTTAGGAATTTGTTACATGATCTGATACTGAAGACCCTGAAATGCTAATTCACTACCTGAGTATTCTGAAAGGATCTGGCACTATTTCTCCAACCCAGAATGTTTTGGAAAGTGCAACATAGAAGTTATCTTTATATGTTCTGAGTTTAAAAGTTCTAAGCAAATGGAGCAAATATTTTTTCCCAGTAAGGGAAAGACAGTATGTCCAATCAGAGAAAACAAATTTACTGGAAATGAGTCCAACTGTATCCAGTCCTCTGGGCAATTTTCTTCTTTCTAACAGAAAAATCTGCAATACTTAGTGGCAGGCAGATAGTGTAATTCATTGCTTATTTATTGTTACTGAAAACTTGTGACATTTTCTACCTTGTACACGATAAATAAGTAAGTTATGTTTCTATGCTGAATAAAATGTAATAGGGAAAAAACCAAAACGAGATAAATTCCTCAGACATTAATTTCTTCTCATACCTCTGCAATGCCTTTTTCAACATGCTAAACTTCAACATGAAGCACTGCTTTTTAAGGCCAGACTACAGCATACTTTTTTCTGGTCTTAGCTTCTAAATTTCAGAGCCTGTATAACTTACATGGAATAGATAATCAGAAGTTCTTATCAAGTGCCATGAAATCAACATCAAATTGGTATATTACAAGTGATGGCTAAACAGGAGCTGCAGGGGAACAGCAAGTGGAAGTCAATGTCAACAAAAGTGGACAATACCACCAGGAGTATTCCCTTAGTTTTCTTATTTTCACTGTTGCCTAAGAGAAAAAGAGGGTGAGTTTTGTTTTAGGTACAGGATTACAGGAAGGGTGGGAAATTAAATGAGTCCCAGAAATTCAGCTTTACAGAAGTTCAAAAAGAGGCCTAGAAAATACTAATCTAGTTTATCAGTTTCTGAATGAGCTTTCATTCTCACATGGAAGGACTGATTAGAATACCAACATCTTTACTTTTCCATCACAAAGGCCTTCATGATTACTTTTGACCTACTGGTGGTTGTTCCTAACAATATCACCAAGTCTCACATAAACCAGGAGCATGAGTTAGTGGTCAGTGAGGCAGATTAATCCAGAACATTCAGACCTCATCAGTAGTTCAGTTCCTTCAGCACCCTTAGAATACCTCTAAGAACAGCATCTTTTACTTTGTGTCTGTGAGTGGCAGCTGCAAGCCTCATTGCTTTAGAGTTGTGCACTTCCTTTTCCACTTGAGGAGCTGGAGCAATCCTGCACAGAGACTGAAGCAGGAGCTGAACTCAGGCCAGTGTTCAGACTGATGTTACTGCAGTATATACTGACCTTAACCTGCTTAGCAGGTAAAACTGAAAAACACCAGGCAACACCTGCACATATAGCGGTATTAAAATGGTGTATTGGATGGATCGGCAATGCTTAGGAACCCTTTCATAAACTAGTTCTGGTTTTGTTATATTTTTCTGTCTAAAGCAGCTATTCAACAAACATAAAATGAGTGCAGTCATACAGAGACAAAAAGTGTCTGCCTTTCATTATTCTCTAATTTGATACTGTCAGAAATTTAAAAATTCTGAAGAATCTATGATATATTATCTTTCCACTTTCTGTTGCAGGTGAAGGACCAACAGGAAGGTCTGTAGAAGTTGTCCTTGCTGTTACTTTGTGTATAGTTTCAGTTGTTCTTTTGGTGGCTGCAGTATATGGTTTTGCAAGGTGAGATTTATGAGTCCCTGCCATAGCATGTTTGAAAACATTCAAAAATAATTGAAAGAAGAGTTGAAACAGTCCTATAAGTGGAACTAATCTGTAATTTCAAAAGGCCTTGATTTTTGGTTGGGGTATTTTTTGGTTTTGTGTAGAAATTTAGGGAGAGACTCCCAAATAACTTAGTCTAGTGAGGATAACTTCCATAGATGAAGAAGAAAATGCAACTTCTCCAGAGGGTAAGTCAGAGTAGTAGCCTTTCTTAACCTTTCAGAGGCACTTCTCTATTGACAGATCAGAGTGTTAGCTGGTTGTAGTTATCGTTACAGCTAATACTATTTACAGCTGGGAATGAAGTAAATATTCTATTTTCTGTCTTCCTCATAAATTTATCAGTTAAATACTTTGAAGTCCACATGGGGGAAAAAAAATGAGTTTTAATTCAAATAGTGAACAAAATGTCCATGTAAAGAAGCAGGCTGTGTACTGCACACATGATGTGATTTTGCTCATTCATCGATTCTGTTCTTACTCAGCTTCATTATTCAGGCATTACCAGAAGATTTTTGTAGAAAAACCAAAAAATTACAGCATGTAGATTCTTTCTTCTGAATTTTAGACAACACAACTTCAGTATTTGACTAAATTACATTCTTAGAAGAGAGACAATAATAAAGGCCAAGGAAGGATTCCTGGCAACCATTTTTCAGTTTCAGCCTGTCAAATCAAAGTATTGACGTATGTGTCCTTAAATCTTGTGCATGTGTATTTTTCACTATTATTTTCTGTTTAGAATTCGACAAAAGCAAAAAGAGGGAGGCACATACTCCCCACAAGATGCTGAAATTATTGACACGAAATTCAAACTGGATCAGCTGATCACAGTGGCAGACCTGGAGCTGAAGGATGAAAGATTTACACGGTAAGCATACTCATTAGGCAAAACAGTAGTCCAAAGGGTCTGTAGCCATGACCCCTTTCTGACCTTTGCTTGTTTGGAAGTGTTTGTGCTGTTCTTATTTACACAGGTCACTGAGATGCTTTTTCAAAGAATGACCTCCATCCTCAAGACACTTCTCACTAGCTTTTAGAAAATCACTTAATCTTAAGCTCCTTTTACAACAAGATAAAAATCGAAGTGCAAATCACTGTTTAATTGTGTTAGCCAAAGAAGGGCTACATATTTTAAACATGCAGAATTTCTGAGATTTTTTAATGACCCAATTTTTTGTGTAGGCTGCAAACTTACACAAGCTTTTTGAAAAAGCCAGACTCCTAGAAGTCCCTGTCAACTAATTCAAGAACAAATCAACTAGCTCAAGAACAAATCTGTCATTGTTTAATTGACATTTAGAAAGCATTTTTCTTTTTTAAACAAAGGGATTGGCATAACATCTGGGCTTCTGTGGACCTCAGCACACTGGCTATCCTAACATCTACTCATTTAAGATGCATGCAGCAATTCATATTTTGTGTCTGGCAAGAAATCTTGTCACAGATATTTATCACAAGGAGAACTGTTTTTTTGTCAGAAATATTGATATAACTCACAAAATAAATATAATGGCGATTATCAATAATATGTGACATCCAACTGAGTTAGAAATGTTTGGTGAACATTCTTCACCTGCCTGTATTTTCCCTGCTGTGTCACAGATGCAACACTGTGGTAGGCAGTCCCCTTAAAGATGAGAAGCCTAAAATAATCTTGTCCTAATAGGCAAATACCCTACTGTTGCAGACTAGGAATAGCTGGAAGATGAAAGGTTGTAGCTGTTGACCTGGGGTTTTTGTGTATGTCTGTGTGTGGTACAGAGTAAGTTGATTGCATGTACAAACCTGTTTAAAATAGAGCACACAAGAATGGCTGCTTGTAACAGATGAGAAAACATACTGGGAATCATCTGGAACTCATTGACATAACGGCCAGGATACGTCCTGTGTGGGGCACTTGTTCAGATAGCAGAATTTAGTACCTGCTAATAGCAGTGCAAAGCATCCTCTGAAGGCAGAAACATTGCCAATTCACTGCAGTAACTGCCTCAGGTAAATGATCTTGATGGGTCCTCCAAATAACCTTGTTTCCTCATTGTTAGCTGAATAATACTAATGTTATTCCTATACTAAAGTGTTAATGGATTTTACTTCCAGATACTCATCATTTTTCTTTAGACGCAAGGAGATTTTTGTCATCCAGTAAGTTTTTGTATTATTGAAGCANGAGTAAGTTGATTGCATGTGCAAACCTGTTCAAAATAGAGCACACAAGAATGGCTGCTTGTAACAGATGAGAAAACATACTGGGAATCATCTGGAACTCATTGACGTAAAGGCCAGGATATGTCCTGTGTGGGGCACTTGTTCAGATAGCAGAATTTAGTACCTGCTAGTAGCAGTGCAAAGCATCCTCTGAAGGCAGAAACATTGCCAATGCACTGCTGTAACTGTGCCTCAGATAGATGATCTTGGTGGGTTTTCAAAATAACCTTGTTTTCTCATTGTTAGATGAATAAGAATAATAGTAATGTTGTTCCTATACTAAAGTGTTAATGGATTTTACTTCCAGATACTCATCATTTTTCTTTAGACGCAAGGAGATTTTTGTCATCCAGTAAGTTTTTGTATTATTGAAGCAACATGGTGTGTTTTCTGTTCTGTTCTCTCAACCTGTGTGTTATCGTGCTGTATTAAATGATATAGCAAATCAAAATGAAATTTCAATCTTTGCAGATATTCTAGTGACAAACGATCGTATTTGCCATCATGAAATCCCTATTTTTTAGTCCCCAATGTTGAGTTATAGGAGTTCCACAACTATTTTGAAATAAATCAGGGCAATTTTTAAATAGAAATCATAACACATTATGGCAATATAGCCCTGATATATACAACCTATCATTGAAACAAAGGTAGTGTAAATGTGGCATAAGAAACATGCAGTTTCTTTCCTTTGGAAGGTTAGGATGTATATACTTGTTCTAGTTTAGGGCAAATTTGGGAGGAAAGTCTAGAAGGGGTCTCCTCAAATTGGTCAGCTTTAGCAGCTCCTTCCCCCAACCGGTTCAGGANGGGGCAGTAGAGTGCCACTTCTCCCTCTCCTTGTTCTCTCTGTTCAGCTCCACAAGCACGGAACTCAATATCCAACATAAGCAGAACAGA
>VZTR01004400.1:0-21672 GCA_013400775.1 Chaetops frenatus
GAGCTGAACCTTTGACAATGAACTAAATATCTCAGTTTGAAATGCATGAGAAAAGAAATTCTCACCTTGCAGATTGCATACTACCATACAAAGGTTCCTATGACTCAAGGATGTCTATGTTTCCATGTGCAGGAGCAAAAGGATCCTTGAAATGCACACTTCTTAGAATCCCCAAGATTCAATAATAAAACAAAACCAGGCTTTTATAATTCCATGGTGACTGAACTGTTCAGCTCTGCTTAAAATAAGGCATGTGTCCAAGACAAAGTTCTTTTTCTATCTCAGGCACTTAGGGATTTAGACTGTGTCAGATTAAGACCTCTCTATAAAATGGACATTACAACTTCTGGGAAAAGAAAACTCCTCTGTGATGGAAATATCAAATGAGTCTCTAGCCTCAAATGGAAAAAAAACCTGTTTCTATTGTTCTGAGCAGAGAACCATTTTTAGTTTAAGTCAGCTGAGAAAGTAGGAACCCATCTACGTACAGAGGAACTGCCAAACCCTGGTGACCTCAGTCCTCCTCACAAAAATACTCCTCCAATGGTTAAATTATATTCTTATGGGTGAAAGGCCTAGGTTTGGTAAAGCTGAAGATATTCAAACATGGATTTGAATCCTTTGACTTAGTGTGTAGAGCTTTTACCTAACCATTCAGGAACCTGGACTTTGGCCCTGGTTCTGAAGTTTATAAATTTTGCTTTAACAAGCTATGTGGTAAATTATATTGTAGAGGCTTCTAACTGCTAACTGAATCTAAAGATTCTAATTTCTGCCATGGTTGTTTTCACTGTAAGATTGAAGCAAGTCCAATGTTTGATTTCACTCATTTGAGAAATCTGGTACTTGACTGTATTGTGACACTTTCAGCAGGATAGGTGTAGGATGCTTTCTTCATGTTTTATCCCTCTATCTGAGGACGTTGATTCTGTCAGAATATATTAGATGCTATTTCAGAGCTTCCACTGTACTGGCAAGTAAAGCAATACCTGATGTCTCTAACCCAGTGAAGCTGAAATTCTGATCCACTTAGACCAGGGACTTGTCACACTGCAGGAAGTGAACTACCAGAAGTAAGGCAATGCTGTGCCTTTTGGAGAAGTGTGTATAAACATAATGAAAAGGATAGGTTCTTTCAGCATTTGTTGTCTCCAGATAAAGGAAGGTCTGCAATCATTATTTTGGACTTACAGTGATTTAACTTCAATCCTGCTTTAAGTCTAAGCCTAAGATTTTTATTGGATTCATCTCCTAATGCTTATTGAATTAATTTCTTTATCTCAATGAATATTTTGCTCATATATACCTTTAAGCATCTGGACACAGCCTTCTGTGTAGCTCCTTAAGGCCTCTAGTCCATCTCTATAACTCATTCGTGGGTTGCTGACAAAAGCTGTCAAGTATCCAGCCATCAAAATATATATCAGCAATAGATCACACACATACTTGCTCACCCCACTGAATGCACTACTCCCAAAATGTTTTTACCCTGCTGCAGAAAAAGAATGCCAAGGTGCCTCCTGCAGCAGTGTCCTACCAACCTGAAACATGTGAATAAGTTTTACATGGACTTTTAAACATTTATTTCAGAGCTAAGCTAACAACTAAATAATTTTGCTATTACATAGCTTCAGCCATATATTGCAGCCAAAATTTTCACAGTTATGGTATCTCACAGTGGCAGTAAGGAAAGTTAAACAAACAGAGCTTCAAAACAACTCTTTTTTCTTCTTAATGTCTATGGCTTCAGCAACATTAGTCTTGGTGCTTCTTTTATTATCCTACCTGTGATGGCATCTGTGACCATCCTCTGGGAAATGATTGAAGAGCATCATAACCTGTCCATTCTTTTCCTTCTGGACAAAATTTGGACATGATCCTGTGTGGGACATCTGCAGTGTTGGAGCAGTGAAGCTGCCCATGTGTCTGCCTCATAGAACTGCTGCACAGGATCAGTTTTGGACTCTCCTTAGGGCACTTCCTAGTCTTTTCTGCCTCACCCAAACCACACAAAGCGGCCTCACTGAACAGCAGGGTCGTGCCCAGTGTTTTCTCTTGGTGTTTGATTAGCTCTGGTCTCAAGTCATAGAAAGAAAAAGCAGTAAATCTAATTCAGACATGCTCCACACAGTTATAGCATTCCTTTGTAAAATTTATTTAAAGCTTTGTAGATATGCTCAGGCCATTCTGATGAAAACTGTCATACAAAGGCTTTGCCCAGAATAACAATTCAGTGAAATTTTCAGTCATGTTACTCAGTCCTCATTTGCAAAACTCAAAAACATTCGTTCATATGAGTGATCAGTAAGAGGCCTGTGGCTGTGGCCTTCAATCTTTACAGGGTGGAAACAGTAGTATTCTGCTACACAGTTACATTCTGGGAGTTTCTTGATGTTACTGAAGTCAAAGCCTCGTATTTTTCAAATGGGGGTACTGCTGAAGCTCCAAGTCAAATAAGGAATTAAAAATTTGGAAAAATGTATTAAACTATCAACAGATGTGTTGCTTAGAGCATTGGCTAATTACACTAGCAGATTATCAGCTGCAATGTCAGCACAAAAGTACTGACTTAGGTTTTATATTGTTCCTTGTGTTATGTGCCACACAGAATCTTAGGAAAAAAATTCCCAGAAAAAATGTAAAGCTTTAATGCAAAAGAGATTAAAGAGTGGGTTTAATGCAAAAGAGATTAAATGGTGGGTTTAAGTACTACAGAGACATGAAGCATTCCTTGTTCATAGCTAAGAAGCAACAGCTGTACTTTATTTTAACTTGACGTGCTTCAGAACTCAGATTCATATAGGTATTTAATGATCCAAATATAATGGTCCTGCACAGTTTAATTGCTTATATGAAGGCTCAACTTCATGTGTAATCTCTTAGAAAAGANCTCAGCAGCAACCTTGTCGATGACTTTGGATTCAAAGTGTCTACACAGGTGCTCCATACCTCCTTCCACAGCGGGCCCTTCTGAATAGCTTTTAGAATGGTAACTAGGCANGAAAAGATGCCGCTGTGGATATTTTGCTTTGGTTCTAACAATGAATAAACTCTTTAACAATGAAAATGCTTTGGTGGAATTGGAGATTATTGACCATGGATCCTGAGCACAGTTGAGAGTAATTGTTATTCCTTCTTGATAGACTCCTTGTTTCTTCTTTCTTCGTGGTAAAGCCAATACAAGGAGAACAAGCAGAGTGCAAGGCAGACCATTAAATCATAGTGGTACAGTGTTGCAGCAAATAGAAGAAACAAGAAGAAATAAAATATTTTGAAAGCAATATGTTTTAAACCTGGAGACTCACTAGGTACCTTAAATACTTCACTCTTCTGGTTGGAAATAGCTGCAGAATCAGAAATGTGTTGCCTTTCTTTCTGTGAGTCATCAAGCCAGTTTAGTGTTTTCCCTTTAGTTATTAAATGGTCAGCTTGAGAGTCTGTTCCACCATTTTCTTTGGTAGACTTACTAATTAAAACCTCTGGCCTCCATGATTTCTCTTGTTGGAGCTCTGCTTGATGGAAACTTTGACCTGTATTCCTTCCTGTTCCTTCTCTAGAATTTGCTGTGTCTGAAGTGGAAGGTACTTCACCTTTTTCAACTTCAGAAGAGAAGTTTTTGTTAATACATGTAATTTCATTTGTCAGATTTAAATTGTACCCTGATTCAGCAGCAACCTTGTCGATGATTTTGGATTCAAAGTGTCTATACAGGTGCTCCATACCTCCTTTCACAGCAGGCCCTTCTGAAGAGCTTTTAGAATGGTAACTAGGCACAGTATTTGTACCAGAAGGTGGCATTTTTGTTTCAGCTTTAGAACATAAACAGGAAAGTGTATCAACTAGGCTTCCCTCCCTGTAGAGCTCTTCTGCTTTCTCATGGTATAGATGCTTCCGGGTGCTCAGGGAACTTTTAGGCACTTCTGAACATAAAGTCTGCTGCAAATCTTTCTTTCCCATAGCAGAAACCTTTACTGCCTCTCCTGCAGGTAGAATACTGTCTGGTTGTGCTTTGGCACACTTCTCCCCGCTATTGAATACAGACTTCGTTTCTCCTTGCAGAGTTTCATGTACGCATGCATTATAAATACCTAAAACTGATTCCTTTTCAAATTCAGTGTCATATAATACACCCACTGTGTTGAGTTGAAAAAGATCATAATGCGAACCATCATTTCTCCCTTCATGTGTATCAAATGCTGTTTCCTTTTCCTCTGTGGGCCTGTCACTTAGTGCAGTGTCTCGAGGTAGCTTAGCAATTACTGCTTTTTCACTGCCAGGCAGTTTTTCTGGAGCACTTTCTGATGTTGTTTTAATTATATAAGTTGTACTTGCCTCTGCTTTCTCTGTAATTACCTGCTCAGAGACAGAAGACTTTTCATAACTCTCTGCCTCCTGGCAGGTAAACAGCTCCTTTGTGGAAGTCACGCTCTGAGGTTCCATGCTCCCCCTCACTCTCCATTTAACCTCACTCCTCGTTTCTTGCCACCCCTGCTCCGCAGAGTTTACTTCACTTTCCTTTCCGATTGGTCTCCCTTTATTTGTGTTGTCTAGCTTCTCTTTTTCTTTTAACCTCCTGAATCCTCTGTGTTCCTGAGCATCCTCAGGTCGCCTTTCATCCACCCTCATGGCCCTGGGTGCCTGCTTGTTGTTCTCAGCTGGCAGAGGTGCTGGGTTCAGGGCTTTGGCATTGTGTTTCCTGTGTGACTTGAAAGGCTTGGAAGCTTCGTCCTCACCGATTGATGCCAAGTCTGCTACTTCAATAACTTTCTTCTGCTTCCCTAAATCAGTGTTAGAGCTCTGTTCTGACATTTCACCAACTCCTTTTTTTTGTGTGGGATCTGTTGAGACACCAGCATGTACAAAAGTGTCGGCATATAAATCTCCTCTTAAATGTACCTGAACTTTGCTTTCAATCATCTTGATATTTCCTTCATTTTTGTCGGCATCTGACAACAATGAATCCAAAGTTTGGTGAGACATTTGTGGTGCCTGGTGCTCCAGAGCTGGATTAACATTGCCATCCAGAGTCCTTGCTATGCATGCATTTAATTGCAAGGATTCATCATGCTCTGGCGAAACGGTTTTTGATCTCATTTCACAGGCCCCTTTTGTGGTACCAGCAGCATCCTCACTGATGAATAACCTCTCCATCATCTTACTTCCCGAGGCACTATCTATTTCACCTTTTGAAATATCTGTGTGCCACTCTCCTTGTCGGCTTGAGCCAGTAGCCATAACATTGATAGCCTCGTTCTGCTTTGTCAGAGGAAAATGTTTTGCCGATAAAAGGCTTTCACTGGTACCAGTATGTTCCAAAGACCGTGCATAGCTGTTTACTGAGCCAGCAGTGACTTCCTTCCCTGGTAGCTGACTATTATGATCTCTCACAGAATACTTAACTTTATCTTTTAATTCTTCTCCTATCACATGTGAAGTGTTTTCAGATGAGGAACTGATAGGCACAGGGTGCAAGTCACTGCTTCTTTCTATACAGGTTAGCTTTTCCACCAATCTTTCAGTTTCACTTGGAAAATTAATTGGTTCTCTTGTGTATAAATTCCTTTCATCTCTGGAAGAGGTACCTCTAGCTCCTGTGAAGTGCTGATTTAACTGAAACAATAGAATAGAAAAGAATGATCAAAAAGTGCTTTGCAAAAATATGCCAAATGAAGGAGGCAGGATTTCATTATGGAAAGTTTTGTTTTCAGTAACAAAGCTTTTATGGAAGCATGTTCCAAACCATTTGCAAAATTTGCATTGTATGTGTTTTTTTAGCATAGGTAATGAGCTTTATGGTGGTGCTGAAAGGAGCAGGAAATAAAATACTGCTCAGAACCCTCTCTTTTTATTCATGAGTTCAGTAAGCTGCTAGTGGATTTTCTACAAATTAAATATGAAGAGAATATTCCCTTAAAGGCAGGTTAATTCGTTGTCTAGATATTTGATTCTAGGTTTGGAGAGAGGTTTTTGATTCTAGCTGTGGAGCAAGGTGGGAGGATTGGTGCTTAAATGAGGGCATTAATACAGTACATCAGTGTCCAGTTATGTACAGTATTGTCCAGTAAAACAAAGACACGCTTCAAACTGACAAATACCATAAGGATTATCTGTGCTTCATTTCTCTCAGGGACCATTTTACAGGCTTCAAAACAGACTGTTTTTAGACAATCTGGTAAGACATGGGTTGGAAATGAGATTAGCAAAGTAAAAGGCCAGAAACTAATAATTTTCCCTCCTAGCTCCCAAATATCCTATTGTATTATTCAGCTATGCCTGCTTGTCATTGCACTCCCTTCTCACTTTAGCAGAGTCACACTGATAGCACTAGCTGATCAATTAGAGGCTAGTTTCTTGGACACCCCTTTGTACATTTGAACTTGCTGTAGATACCCCCATTAGAGTTTCTTTTATTAATATGTTTTCTGCAAAGTCTCTGCAAATTATTAATAGTAAAACATCACTCAAAGAAAAGTGAGGGAGATAATGTCTCTGCAAATTCTGTTTTAATGACCCTCTGCCAACCAGTGCTCAAGTGTATTTGAGTTCTTCGGTGATGCCAACTGTCAGGATTTAACAGTGAGATGCCTATGTTTATTTCCCCTACTCATAACTGACATTTGCATGATCTCAATAATTATATGCAAATCTTATGATTTCCCCTTCTTCTCACATAAGGCTCATGTTACTTGTCAACTGCACAGCTGTCTTGTGAGCCAGTGCCTGTGTGTTTCAAAGATTTGGTTGTATTTCCATGTATTATAAGCCTTCATTGTTTAATTCATTAAAGAGCGCGCAGTGCAAATTAACATCTAAATTATAGTTCCCCCTTCATTTATTGTACGGACAAGTCTGGCAATAGATAAACAAATGGTTATATTTGATCCTCTTTTTTTGTAAAAGGGTGGACTGAGAACAACAAGGAATTTTAGAGGTCCTCCTTTGCACATTTCACCATAAACAAAAAAAAATCCAAAACGTTGACTTTCAGGCGATGGAAGGTCCCACAATAGGCAACAATTTTCAACATTATAAAGTAAAAGACAAGAAAAAATTATATTCAAATGAGAGGATTTTTTCTCCCTATCAACAAGAAAAAAAAGAATGGTTCCCATCTTCCTTTCTTGTCTGATTCAGCATTCACATTTTCACAGGTGATAGCTATTATAATCTATGATTATGAATCTGTGCACCCAAATGATATGAGCTGAGAACAGACACTGGGAATAATAGATTGCTGTATGTGTCTCATTTATTGCCATTTTTTCTTTCATACTGAAAAATGCAAGGCAAACCACACACACATGCACGCACACAAATCCAAATAGATTGAATGTTCACTGAGTGTGAAATTCATTGTAAAAAAAATAATGTAAAATACTTATATAGAGGAATCTGCTAATATAAATATAGATACTTGCTATGCTCATATAGTTATACTTTCAAAAATCTCATAAGTAAACTGTACTAAAAATAAAAATTTTACAAATAGAAAGCATATATTTAAATATATTCTCATCCTAGAGACTAGGAGGGGAGATCTTTTAAATATTACCTTTCTTATTCCTTAGAACTGTCATTTAGAGCCTCTAGTAAATAAGTAAAAGGGAGCAGTCATTAATTTAAGACCAGAAAAAGTTGATGCACTATACCAAAATCAAAGCACCTTCTATTGTTGAATCAGTTAGAGATTCAATGCAGTACAGACCAAGGCTTTACATTTGTAAATTAGTACATCAGTCAGCTCTGTTAAAAGGGGGCATTTCACCAGCTTTGAAGCGTAAATGGATTCAAATCATTTAATACTGTAGATATAATTGTATAACACTTACCAGCAACTCTAATTCTTTTTCATCATCTTTGTGATCACCCTGGTTGCATTCTGCATTTTTCTCTTCTATATTTTCATTAGCTCGTTTGGTGTCTTTGTCTTCTGCTTGTGAATAAACAATCTCTGGGATGTTTGTGTCTGAAGAGTTAAAAAAAACCAGTTAAATAATTTCCATGAGGTTAGTTTTTACACTATTTTTAATTAACATGTGCAGTAAGGAAGAACTAATTAAACCGGGTGTTGTACCTGAAGTCCTTGAGTTATTCCATGTGCCATCATCAGACGTTGACAATGCTTCTTCTTTTCTGTTAAACAAAAAGAAACTTCTTCTGTTATTCTGCAAAAATTATTGTTCTGATTCCTCTTAGACTCAAATATAAAGACATAATGTTATAATGTTAATTACACAACATTTTATAATATATTATAATGATATAATGTTAATTACACAACATTTTGAATGCTGTTTGAAATTCTGAAAATAACAGCTACATAAAATGTAGCTTTTTTTGAGTGACCTGATATTAGGGCTTGATCATAAGAAAGAATCAGCCAATAAAATGAGAATGTGTTGACCTTCAGATTACATTGCAAATCTGATGGGTTTTCCCAGGCCTTTTCTGAGAAAGCAGCACAAAGGTGATTAGAAGGGTCAGTGACAGGAGAGCAAAATTTTGGGGTCAGCAAGGGTCTGGAAAGATATATGTGTTCAAGAGGCCAGGGTTCTCTCTCTTGCTTGCGTTTTTCAAAGATCTGTATGTTTACAGAGATGGCTGGAAAAAGGCATCTTTTTAACCTGAAATAAATCAAAAGATTCTCCCTGCATGTGCACAGTATAAATCCTGTTGCTAAGCTATGCCTGGCCAGCAGGAACAACTTCTGCTTCCCTCAGCCAGTACAATTTTTCTGTTGCTTTGCTGGCTGTGAAAACAAAGGCCAGGTTCAACACAAAAAACACATACAGAGAGATGCTAAGTGCCTGCAGTTCTCATCAATATCAATTGATATCAGTCAAACTGCCAAGTCCTAGCAGTTCAAATTGTGTGCTTATAGGGATCTCACCTTTATTGGAAAATAAAAAAAATGTTAAGAGAATGTCACTTATGTAAAATGTAAAATATTATCACTCTTAATTATGCCTCCATGAGGAGCAATTTTTTTTTCTGTGGGTCTTAATTTATGCCATTTTCAACCAGCCATCCACCTCTGTTACTGAAAATTACTTTCTAATTTTCAAATATTACTCTTTTACACTTCTATTTTCTCCTTTTGTCTTTCATTTGAATTGATATAACATTAACTCTGCCACCTAAATGCTTAATTCAGAAGGAGGATGCTAAATTTATACTCTATTAAAAGAATGTAGTAATCTACTCTCATCAACTTTTAAAAACCAGTCTTTATAGGATTTGCCAGAATAAAAAAGAGAGAGGCTCTTGCCAGTCTAGAGTCTGATCTCTGAGACTGGTCACCGTCAGATACTTTAGGGGAAGATGTGGAGGTCCTGTAGGAAAATACTTGGGGTAATTTGCACTGCCCTCTTAAATTTCCTCTTGGCCATTTTTTTTAGAAGCTGTCCTTGAAGCACAAGACTTAATGCTCTCTCAGTGATTCTTTTTCACCATTAATTGCACTAATGCTAAATATTCTTGGAATCTGTATGAATTTCATGTCACTCTTGAATTCCGGTATGCGCATAACCTCCATATGTTTTTCACTCTTCCACTCACATTGAGTTGTACTTTACTCTGCCTGCAATAGCTATAATCTGCATTTCACTCTGAAAAGAGTGGCAGCTCCATCTTTTTTCCATTGATCTGTGGAGGTTTTAAGATAAATCATTAATGCTTATTATTTATACATAGGCTTTTGGGGAGCGTGATTGGTTCTTGTTTGTTGGTGGGTTGGTGGTTTTTTGTTCAAAGGCTTGGCTTAGTGTTACATCTAGTTCCCAATTTTCTTCTGCCTCTTTGCATCTTTTTCATTCACCTGCTTCCATAAATCTAGACACTGTGTAGGTTGGCGTTTAACCATGATACAGATGCATCAAAACATTTAGGTGCTATTAGGGTGTCTTCAAAAGCCCCAGATTAGGAGCCAAGACATTTGTAACACATGAACTGAATCATCAGCCCAAAACAGTGATCCCAAAACCACATGGGCCCAGCAGGAAACCTTCCACTGCTTTCCAGTGGGGAAAAACAGAGCATCCTAAAGTGTCTACTTTTCTTTCAACCTTGCTGACTACTTGCAGTCTTCAGCTATATGGATGCTTCAACTCTTGGGAAGCAGGGATGGCACCACTTGCTGCTAGAAGGGACTCTTGTCTACTTCTTAAAGGAACAAGAGTTGGACAAATTTTTCATTCAAGAAGCATTCTCAGAAGAAGGGGAGTTGTTAACGCCTATATCTAGCATAATATTCTACTGCTAGCTACAGTTCACACCAGCTACTGTGGCATCCAAGTAGCAGTGATACTTTCAGCTTCTATCACACCCTCATGATAAAAAAACCCCACAGCACATCATTCATGAAAAAAATACCCACGTTACCAGAATACAGAACATTTGGGGGAAAACTGAAGGGCAGATTTGCTTATTCCTAATGGAGTTGGATGTACAAGCAGGATCCTTACTCTCTAGCTTAATTTTCACACCTTGGACAAAGGAAAAACTGAATTCTGCTCCCTGTTTCCTGTGTTTCCTATGCAGTGAATATTTTCTATTTTGATTAAGAAATTTTCAGTGTAAAAATATAGACACAGAGTTTGAGAAAGTATGTTAAGGATGAATGCCTATTTTATAAACCTTCAAATGTACAGGTATAAAGATATTTCCAACTGGATAATTATGGGCAAGTGCCAGGATAGTGTTACCTTATCTAGCCTTGTTGTTGTAAGCATCTGTGTTCAGGCAGTCCTGTATATCATCCTTATTATCAGTGGTGAGACATTAACGCTTCCAAAAGGAGATTCATTCCCTCATGGGTAAGGTGGAGTGACATATCCTTCGAAGATGCTTCTTTATCTCTGGAAAAGACTGACCATAAAGGGAACCTACACTTTGGCCATTACCTAAGGCTGCATGAATCTCACCTTGTAACTCTAAATTCAAACTGGAATGTAGTTATGGAGTTTTGGTGGCTGAGACAGTAACACCCAATATGTGTGTGACCTGAGCCCCTCAATTTTACTTTTGCAGTGATTAGAGCTGAATTTTTCCTTAACTTTTGTTCTAGTAGCATCTGGTGCCCTGGTCCACAAGTTTCTTTTCACAACAGCAACTCAGGTGAAAAATATAAATGATAACACAGCCTCACAGCTGGGGTACACACTGCAGGGTTTGTAGCATAATTTCTTGCCTATTGCACTGAATTTTATAAAGATTTCTGGTATATAGCCCACTATTTGTGCACACCTGCCCTGCTAATACCTGAGTATGAAAATGTCAATGTAGCAGTTATTTTACTTAATTCAATTTTATATCAGAAATATCTGTCCTCATATAATTATTCTTGGGGGAAATTTAAAAGTGGCTTAAACTGAGGATATTGATACTGCAGTGTTTGAGGATCACAAGGAGCACAAAAAAAAATAATTTAAATCACTACTTAAATTTAAGGAATTATATTTTGAAGCTACAGGTGCAAATAACTACAGAACAATCTCAAACTTATTTGTATATCCTAAGGACTGAAATACTTTGCAAAAGCCAATAAAAATTAGCCTCTTCATCAAACAGGGGCAATTATAAGGTGTTTGTCTAGTTTCTAAGTTCTCAAACCACAACATCTCCATATTTCTCTGAAAAGGCCCTAGCAGAACGTCAGAATTCCATAAGCAGATTTTAAAATTAGAATATTAATTAAGCTTTGATTTCAGAAATTAATTATTGCACTTTGTTGTGAAGTGTGGTCTAAATTTAACTACATGATGAGAGACGCAACATTTGTATTCTGTTAAAAAGGGTTTACTTTTATTTTGAAGTGATCCAGGTATTCTGACAACAATGCAAGGTAGAAAAAAGCCATTAACAGTAAACCTGCAGAAGCTCTGCTGCTTTTTCTCATTCAGTTGAATGGGGAACATCTTCATACACGAGGAACTTATGAATTTCTACTAGCTTAAAAACCCCAAATCTATGCTCATATGATTCACTTGTATTGAGTTATAAAAATAAGTCAGGACTGAAAAAAGGTTATCACTGTAATTTTGAATTAGAAAGAACAAATATAAAGTTCAGGGGCTAGTTGGTAGGACTGAGAGGACTGAAAACATGATTTACATTATGTCAAGGAGTTCAGAAGTCCCAAAGTTATGTGGAATTAGCATCCTAGAGAAGAAATGTTAAACTTGAACCCTAAAGATGGGAAGAGTAGATAGAAAATGTACAAGTGATAAGAAGAAAATTTAGCCAATAAACAATATTTCTTTGACTCCAGGAAGGATTGGAATAAACTCAGACATGTCAAGGCTTTTGAACTAGCCCTTTTAAGTTAAGTAAGAATATTTTTAGAAGTGAGTTTTCATCAAGATTTCAGATAATCTATATATAACCCCACAATCAAAAGATTTTCATATGCTCTTCTACCACATTGCTAATGCTGGGGCAGATTCTTGTAGGAATAGGAATCTTGCAGGGCATAACTGATAGGAACACCAATTTAGAAAATTATATTATATCATCCAATATTGGAGCAGAACTTGTTGTTTAAATATGCACCAATTAAGAGAAGCCAAATCTGCGAGACCCAACAGAGGAAAACACATTGGTTTAAAACCTTTGTTATTCAGATCTATTCAATTGGTCCCATACTGTAACAATATCAGCAGAGTAGAAAAAGTAGTAGTTATATTTAGGAAAAAGAAGAGAAATAGTGTCAAGGCAACTACAGGCCCAGGTGTCTTCAAAAAGTTTCCACAATAGATTTAAAACAAAATTGAGAGAAGAAATATAGATAAATGGAAAATTGCATAAAAATGCCAGACTCAGCTGATAATATCTGTCTTTGATAAGATTGCTATATTTCCCTTGTCTAAAAATCAGTTATCTGGACTTCATTAAAGCATTTGTTGTGCAGCCACATGGGAAATTTATTAATTAAACGGGAGAAAAGGGAGATGAGCATAAAGATCTGGGCGGTGGGAGAGGGGCTCGGTGCCAAGCGGGGTCCCAGGAGCTGGGCTGTGGAGCTAGCAGGCATCCTTGGGGAATCAGAGAGGACAAGTCATGCAATCAGACTTACTCAGTCATGTTATTACAGACCAAAGCACAAGAAGTCAAAGTTAAATCTGTGGCAGAGAGGAAGTTGGGAGACATCACCAACACAGATGAGGATTGAAAGAAATCGGTGGCATGGAGGATCAGAATAATAGATAAGGGATGAAATTCAAAATTTTAAAGTTCCAGGTTATACATTTAGGGACTAGAAAGAGTTTCTGCCATAAAATTAGGCTTCAGAAGTTGGAAAAAACAGGTGAACAAGAAAAATCAGAGGATGTTTGGGGTTTTTTTGCCAGAAACCATTTCCAAGCCACTGGTGTGAGATGAGATAGACACTGTGATAGAAAGGCAAACCAAATTCAGCAGTAATGTCTCAGGGAAGGTAGTCCCAGCTATGAAAGATTTCCAAAAAATATTCATGTTGTGGCACCAGGCACCATTAAGAACTTCTCTAGAACATTTGTTTACAATGTCCAAGAAAGATTGATTCATAATGGAACATGTTCAGAAGAGAGCTAGAGGAAGACTGACATGATGAAAAAATCTATATTAACCAAGGAGAGAGATTGACTAGTTCTATTTTCAGCATAAAAAAATAAAGTCTGAGAGGAGAAATAAATGCCCTCTATTGATATAATAAAGGAGTAAATACTCAAAAGATAAAAAAAGCAGCAAGGCTGTTGATGCATTAGTATAAGGAGTTCACAAAAAACATTTGTCGTGAAAACATAAAAGAAGATCTGTAAGCACTAGAAAAGTATATCTTGTAGTTTATCAGTGCAAGTGTCAGACACAAGAAACTGAGAAGGTCTCAGTATGGAAACATGAATATATTTTTGTTAATGAGATTATGCAACTCATTTCCCTAGGGAATAAGACTTCATGGTCCCATAGTCGCAATCCAGGCCTATTTCAAATGTTCCTGTGCAGATATAGGCCCTGAGAGTTATGCTTGCAGGAGTGCACATTTTCACTATGGAGCAGCAGGTGCTTTGGTCTGGCCTGAAATAGGTTTGGGACTACAGCCAGGAGTAACAAACTTCTTCATAATGTGTGGGGTTATCACCGCTTTTCATGATTTTAATTCACACATCAATATTTGGCTGAAGTTTTGTCTGTATGTTTGTTTAACTCACAGTACCGTTCACTTTGTTCTGTGCTATATCCACTTATGCTAGATCTTACTATCTAAATCATAGGATATTTATTTTTAAAAATGTCAAATAAAGCTAAAACTTTTAGATTACATAGAATGGAGAGATGAAAATGTACCTGAAAAGCTCTGAAATTAATGCAACATGATCAATTTTATACTATCTCATATTTAAAAGAAAACTTGGGATTACATTATTTAGTCTGAAATTCTGAGAGGTATGAGGTTGTTAAAGTATTCAAAGAAAGTATTTCACAAATATTTAGGTAAAATATGTAAAAGGGAAAAAAATTTTTAACACTATTTTATATAATAGGTTTTGTGGATTCTTTCATGCTTCTGATTTTTACTGTAGATTCATAATTCTACCCTGAAGATAATGTATTGAAGTTGAAGTTGAGGTGAAGCTAAAATGTCCTCATGACAAGAGCTGGCAAGACAGAAGTTGCTAACCAAACCATAGTTATATTTTAATTTCAGGACTGATTTCTGAAGCCTAAGAGTAACCTCATACAGCAGCAGCCTTCAATATAACTAGTGCTTTTGGATCTAGTGCCAAAAATAGCCAGCCTTGCTGAAGAATGATGCCACTGGGATGTAAACAATATGTGAGATCCCTGAAATGAAGTAGTTACATGTGTCAGCAGTGTTTTACTGAGAAGCAGAAGAGCAAAAAGTAAATTAGTGCAGTTAAGTACTCATGTTTGAGCTGTCACTGGAGCCAAACAGGCAATCCTGCACAGAATTGTAACACCACGGAGCTGGGAAAGGGAATATGGGGAGAGAAGGGCAGGCAGCTTAGTTTGGTTATTTTTGTATCGTTAGCAGCAGATGTAATTTCAGAAAGAAGTAGAGAAGGAAATACCTGCATTTAAACAAGCAACAACAAAAATTATTTTAAAATGTTTATGTAAGCATCGAAAGCAGAAAACCTGTAAAATTTCTTGAACACCTGGATGAGAAACTAGAGAAAGGGTTTTCCACCTCTAATTCTAAAATTCAGTAGTATTGTATGCACTATTATTCAAAATCCACAAACATGCATCAAGAATGATTTTCTCAGGAAGAAGCAATTTTGGAAAAGATTAAGAAAGATTTTGTTTGTGTAAAGTTCTAAGCAGAGCTTTAAAGTTCTATTCAATTGTTTTTAAGGCTCAGAAGAATAAGAATTCAAGTTATTTTTTTACTAACGTAACCTGCATAACAGTTGGCTTGCTTTAAAATATTGCTCTATTTTTTATTGGTCTTAAAATACCAGATGGACAGGGGAGAAAACATTTCTGAAACCAATTCACACTAAGAGGAAAATGCAAGAAGGGAAAAAACACTTGGTACCAGAAAACAAAACAAAACAAAACAATCAAAAAACAACAAAAAACCAAAAACCAACCAAACAAACAAACTAACAAAAAAACCCCAAAAAACATAAGCTTCATTCTGGTTTGGGAGTCACCAAGGATCCTGATGTGGACCTTCAAAGTGTAGACTTTGACTTCTTTTGTGACAGTGTCTCCACAGTTAATTTTATTCTATCTCAATGACTCAATATATGAACTAAATATTTAATGAGTAAAGACAAACTCGTTCATTGCCTCCATATTGCTCAGTCCAAAGTCACTACAAGCATAAGTCTCCCTACTTATTTTAACTGATATCTGTGTTCTCAAAATTGGAAGTTATAGTTTAAGGATACAACCACTCCACAATTTATTATCACATTCAGTTCTTAGTTTCAGGCCCTGGTGCTGCCAGAGATGTCACAGCTGAGCTCAGGAAGAGGAGGTACAGGCTTGGCTTGAGGCCACCTTTGTGCCTCATGGGGCTTTGCCTGGCTGCACTGCAGCACCACCCAGGGTCCATAAAGTGGCTTGGAGATGTCAAGGAGACTGAGAATTACCTGTCTATGCACTGGCATAAGCAGGCAAATAGATTATTTCTCCTCTGGAGAATTGCTAACATGGAAGACTGCCTGCTGGAGGTGTGTCCAAGGGCCCCATCACTGACCAGTGCTTGACCTTCTCTTTGAGGACTCTTGAAACCCGAGAGGGCACAGGGCGCCTGCAGCAGAGACACATGCAGGGAGGCACGTTTATGTGCCCCCACCTGTGTGTTATGGAGAGGAGCCATGAAGTGCATGTTCAGCTTCCCAGGAGCAGACCAGTCCTATGCACAGGGCCTCCAGTGCCCTGCAGTGCCTGGCAGTGCTGGCCACACTGGAGAAAACCAGCTGGTGGGCAGTAGCGCCTGCCCTCATCCAGAGTTCTACCCCTAAGTTGTATCGGCCCAGGCTTTGAGCTCCCTCTGTTTATAGAAAAGGAAGATGCTTGAGAAAGCTAAGGAGCAAAATCACTGCTATTGCCAGACCTGGTGCTTCTTATTTGTTTACCTGCATATTTTGTCTAAATGAAGGCAGAATATTATTTTTATGAACGGTATGCTCTCATTTGGATTTGACACTAATAAATGCAAGGCCCTTTCCCCTTCTTGTTTGTACCATCAAATTAATTAGCTCTATTGTGACATCAGTATTTTTCTCAAGTAGTTCAAGGCTTGAGCATTTTCCTTTCCTTTTCTAAAGGGCATCTTCAGTGCCCTTTATCTACCATAAGAATCATGCATCACTTGTATTTTTCACAACTAATGCTGTTTATTATAAAAACTGATTATGATGTGAAGATTGTTATACTGTGTGGCAAATTGCCCAAACAATTACTGTAAATGCATGAGCCATAAACTGTACTGCCAAGGACACTGGTAGGTTAGGTCCTATAAAAGAAACAATTAGAGTCTGAGGTGAAAATAATAGAGATGAGATGACAGTTATTGAAAAGGCAGAACATCCAGTTTAATGTTGTAAATATAGGTTTGTAGATTACACTGATGGTTTTAAAGTGTTCATGACTTATTGAATGGAATAGAATATTTCATACTTTAGAAAGGGGCCATAATTATTATTTCCTTTTAATTGTGATGTCTGATGCATTTGTGAGCATTTGTTGAGAACATCTTCACATTATCCTGATTCTATTTCTAAATTATCATCCTGCTTCAAGGGTTGGAGGTTTTTTTTATTATTTTACTTCCTTTGCATTTTGTTGTTCAGGGTCTGTTCTGAACAGTATTTTCTCTTGAGGAACGTGGAGTGCTTAGAGGGTTACAGCAATAATTATTTCAGTTTCAGCCTACACACTTCACTGCTTTAAATCATCATTAGAAGTTTCATCCCTCAGCAACTCCTGCTGAGACAGTCTTAATCTCCAAGAAACAATTAGATAAGAATAGCTAATCTTTATAGTAACTTGTATATAAAAGCATTGATAAGAATTTGCCAAAAATTAAGGGAATAATTTTTTTTTCTTAGAAATGATATAAATACAAAAAAAGGTTATTTGTGATTGCTAAAGAATTTCAATAATTCTAAACAGATTTGGAATATATGAAGATTAGGCATAAAAAAAAGATGTGCACAAGAGGATGTGTTGCAATTAACTGTGGTATGTATAAAGAAAATGCAAAAAAATTGACATTACTGTCTGAGAATACTAAAAAGTCCTCTGTTTTTTTTAAAAGACAAGACATAGGTATAAAAGAAAATGAAATAAAATTCTAATATTAGACATTAGGGAGAGCACTAAATAACTAGACACAGAACTACATCTGTCCAAGAAGTCAGAGGTACTGGGCATATAAAATCAGAACAGGGAAGGGTCTTCCCAGGAAGAAGAGAGTAAAGTGAGCAGCAGAGCAAAGGTAACAACCAACAAAGGGCAGTTGCAGCCTGTGTGAGTTCTAAACTAACAAACCCATTAGTCAGGGGAAGCTGGAAAAAGCTCTCAAGTGGCTTTTAAAGCAAGTTGCAAGGAAACTAAATACTCATTGAAAACACTTTTCAGGGAAATGCTCTAGGTCGTTGGCATACTGTTAAAAAAGAATGATCTTAATATGATGTAGGGGTGTCAGAGCTGTGTTGGAATTTGAGGGAGCTGCACTGGAGTTCAGGGAGGGATTGAGGAGCAGAGCTGGGAGGTGGCGGAACTGTGGGCCTGGGCAGTGGCTGCATCCTCAGGCTCAACTACCTGTCTCTTTCCAAAACTCAAGGCAGAGTCCTGGGAACTAGACCTTGAGTACAGCAGAAGCCAACAGCCTCACTTGTTAGAGACAGACCAAGGCTGCACAGAGCAGTGTGAGCTCCGTGTGGAGAATTGCTGTCCCTGCTGACAACAAAACAGAGGACAACTGAAGCTCAGCCAGCACCATTCCTCACTTCTGGGCTCCTAATGCACACTCCTGAATTTTGACTTCTCAGGTGGCTTTACCTGAAATATGGTCAATTCCCACCTAAAAGCAATTTCCCTTCAAATCATCTCTCCTTGTGGAGATGTCATGTTTTACATGCCTGACCCATAACATTCTTATTATATGTCATATGTGGCAATATCATGGCCTTCTGTTTATATGTTTAACTTTTTTCAGGAGGTATTTAAAAAATAGAAGCACAACAGAAAAATAATTTAATGTAAACAATGCAGGAAAAGAATTTAAAATTCTATTAGATTCAAAACTGATTTAGACTACAAAGGAAAAGATTCTGAAGCAAAAACTGCAGACAAAATCAACATCTATAAATGAAAAACAGTGTGAACACTAAGCAGAAATAACTGAATAACCTAAAATATTGTCATTACAACTGACCCTGTTAAAATGAAGCTGTATGTAAAACAGGAGCCCTTATTACGAATCTAGGTAAGATTGATGTTTTTATATGACCTTCAACTACCAGCAGTGCTAGGAAGGCTCAACCTAGTTCTTAGTAAATAGGTATCACCCAACAAATGGGCCTGACACTAATTAGCTTCCTTGTTGATAGTCAGGAAACAGAGGACAGAGGCAGGAGAGAGCCTGGTGCACTCCTTATGAGAGCAGTAGGGGAGGGCATTTGCTGGCTGGCCAGACCTTGAGTTTTGGCACTGTGGGTGCTGCTTGGAAACCACCCTGGGAATAGAAGACTTCACTTCCAGGAGAGTCAGTCAAGCAAACTTCACAAGCATTTTGGTTGAAAACAGAGCCACAAAGAGCCTCTACTTAAACGTTTGAAATTTGAGGGAGACAATATTAACCTGTGGTATGTCTCCACATTGAGGAAATACCCCCTAGTGTTTGTCTTCTCACCTAAGAAAAGGGATTGTTACCAGAAGAGGAGGGAAAGTGAGCCTGAAAAAGGACAATAGAGGACTGTCAGTAACTTCTACACAAGGAGAAATTAGAAAAGAAGTTTGGAAAGTGAAGTTGAAAAAGATGCTCAGAATAAGTAATATATGGTATTATGATTAATAGTATCAAGGGGAACAATTGATCAGAGAGCAGCTGTAAGGGAATTTAAGCATTTTTTCTGCAAAGATAATTCCCAATACGATTCAGACAATGTTTGTAACAAATCTATTTTTATTAAGATTATTGGATTGGTGTTATCCAGGGGATTATATTTTCCAATTACTAATATTTTCATTTTTCAGTCTTAGTTTATGATTGAAGCAGGGACATAGGTGGCACAGAACAAAATGCATTGGCCTGACTTGGGATGAGAATAATCATTGCCTCAAAGCAAACAAAGTCCCAAGAAATTAGTCTTTATTTTCTAGCTCATTAAAAAAAGACCTTGAGTTTTAATAGCAAAAAATTAATACATTTTTTTTTAAAAATATAGATGTATATCTGTCCATTTGAAAATTTTAGTGCCATCCAGCCTGAACCAGGAGCCCAACACCAATTTGGTGCCAGGCTCAAACCTTTAATATAGCACTGCCTAGCCCCAAATCCCTGGACTATAGCTATGAAGACTGCAGAAGAGCCCATTGCATAATAAGCCTGTTATACCTCAAATTAAGCTTATTAGTAAAATAAGCTTAAGCAAATTATAGCAATTATACTCAGGAGCACTGCCACTTTTTTCAGATCCTTTCATAGCTCTGTCATGATTGTTGTACCTTATTGTGATATCCATGCAGCAATGTTGAAGCAGTACCTGTTCAGAAGTGCTACACAGCTCTTTTATATGTGGATTGGTCAGAAAAGTCATTGATTCCTTTCACAGAAAGGTCTAAGTATTTCATAAACAAAGAACCTCTTTCAAAAAGATTCTCCAGGGCAGTGTAAGAAAGTCTATTGAGAGATCCACTATGAATTAGCAATGCAGGACCTTTCTATTGGGATATCTATCTCCAGGTTCAAGCTGTTGAAAAAGAGGAAAAAGGGGAGTCAGGGGTCAAGTTTTCTGAGGGCTAGGCTTGGCCTAATGTCAGAGGATATGCTTCATAGGTTGCTATTTTGTCTGGAAGAGGCATGATTGAATATCAAAATTATTTTGTAGAAAGGAGGTGGGGGTAGTCCCTTTGTTCTTCTCTTGCTTCTTTCTCCCACTGTTTTAAAAGATTGGAGGAGAGAAACTTTCAAGTTGTGTCTGTTTTGGATAAATCTGAGAGGAGGAAAAGAGTAACCTATATTGCCTCTGGTCTTTTTCTGAATCTCACATGGGAAAAATAGAGAAGTCTCCTCCTGGTGTGTCAGAAGAGTATTTCCCTAGAGGCTGCCTGCAGTGTGCTGAGGCACGTCTACAAGAAGGTGGTAAATTCCTTAGATAGACTGTAGAGAGATACATGGAAGCCAGGTGAGATTAAGACACAGATACCACTGCTGGGGAAGAGAGCAGAAAGGGTGACCACAAAAAAAAAANAAAAAAAAAAAAAAAAAAAAAAAAAAAAAAAAAAAGGCTGAGACAATTGTTCTTGAGAAAGGGCAACTATGACCTAAATTTTGGAAAGCAATTTTAAATTCAATAGGTATCTCAATAAGATAAAAATCCCAGGTGTTATAATGACAAGAGATTTTATAACTTTTTCATTTTTTACATGTTTACTATCACACCTCAAGGAGGCAGCTGTCTGATAGGTTTTAATATTTCTAACAAGAATTCATGGAAAAAGCCTAGGAGACACTGGTTCAGATTTACTAGGGCAGTTGAACAGACTGACAAACTCCCCAAGCCTCTACCATGACATGAAGAGCTCCAGCTTAGCATATATTTATCACCCAGCATCTATAAATGTTATTGCAGGGACAACAATTGTTCATCAAAACAAGAGGTAAATGCTAATCCACTTGGTGCACCTATGTGCAAGGTAAGAAAAATCTGCCAGCTTTGCCTAGTTCACATTCAATGGTGTAGCACAGTGCCCTTTAGGACTACAGTTAGTAACCAGCAGTAATAAATCTTCAGGTTTAGTGTTAGACTATCAGCTGGTTTCACGAATCAGGAGGAGTGGGTGGAAAGACACTCAGAAAACCAAGCCCCCTATTATGCTTTGGCATATCAACCAATACTTCTTGTGTGTGTCACTAAAGGTCTAGGGATCAAATAGCTACTTCTAACATTCTCCCACAGTGTTTAAAAGGTCTTACCCTCCCCTTTGCCC
>VZTR01004402.1:0-25491 GCA_013400775.1 Chaetops frenatus
CGCCTTTACCAAAAGGCAACACAGGACTTCAGGAGCATAGGAGATGATGCCATCAAGGAATCCCTGGACACACTCGCACTTAATCAGGTCAAGCTGAGCTTTTTCAGGTGGTATGTCATCAGCACTGGAGCCAAAATCAAGAAGTATGAGAAGAGTAGGTCAAAAGTCTTGTAACTGGGAAAAGAGGAAGATGTATGAACTTTCAAAAATGCTGTTGAGTCCCACAGCACCAGGAACAACTCAGAGGCAGTGAGGCCCAGACCACTGGAAGTTACCTCTGTTGAGGCTTGCTTACTGTGAGATCACAAAGTACTTACCTCTCCTTTAGTTGTATATATCTGAGTGAGGAACTGATCTCCAACATCACTAAACAGAACATGTTGCAATATAGACCTGTGAGCTATCTCTCAATGCACACACCTAGCATAGCAGAGTGTAGGTAAGGGACCCTATAATCTGCAGCCTAACACTCATGCCAGCACAATGTATTCAGAAAGCACATTGCTGAGATCTCTGACAATCTCCCTGAAGCACCAGAGGAAAATGCTGACCCTGCAAGACATCAAATGCAGTAACAGATTCTGTAGCCACTCTGACAATCAAAGGATTTCACAGGACTTCAATGATATCAAATGGACATTGAAAACAGAGTTTAAAAATTTGTCTCTGTGATGCTGCTAAGAAAACTGCAGACATATGGAGGAGAAAAAGGAATGGAATCTTGTGCCTTTTAAGATGAATGGGAGTTCCTTATTGATTGATATCTTACTCCTGCTAAAGCTTACTGAGGGTTCATCGTGCCAAGTTTTGCTCAGCATTGAAATATAATTGGCTAGGAAGCATTTTTTGTTTTAAAACTATATCTTTTGCTTTTCTGGACATTCAAACCTAAATTATGAAGCTTTGAATAGAGCTTTGTTAGCAAATTAATATACCTTTTGACCAGCCCACAATGGTAAGGCATGGATTAAGTAAATGGACTGTATTTTCAGTGGTCATGCCTTACAGCAATATTGATATATTCTGACTGAATACAGTCATTACAAAATGCTGGAACTGGATAAAAACGCTGCAAGTAATACATTGAAATTTTTCCACAGAAGTCTCAGTATGACGTCCTGTGGAGGCCTGTGGGCATATTAGGGTGCTCTGGAAGGACGCTTTAGCTTCTCCCATGGAAGCCCAAGGACCGCGTGCCAGTCTACCCCAGTTCCACACCCCCTGTTAGCCTTATATGTTAAAGTTCCAACGAGTTCCCCATTCTCTGTATCCTCGTCGGTTCATCCCCCTGTTCGTCTCCCCTGACCACTCTCCATTGGTGAGTGTGTCTGTCTTCCTGCCCACCCTCTCTGTTCACTGGTCCCTGCTGTTTGGCTCCACCCCCACCATGCCCAAAATTAAAAGGTGGGATCCTCCATTTTCCCTGGCTCTTAGTTCCAGTCCCGTTCAGCATGTGGACCCAACAAACTGCCACTGGAGTACCATACACAGGAACCCCTCCTGCCTCCGCAGCCTTATTCCCACTGGCTGCACGTGCGAGTGTGGTGAGCCCCCTTCACCCAACTGGAGCGCCTTCCCCGTGGAGACACTTGGAGGAAGGTTGCGGTGCAGAGCCACCCAAGCTGCTCTGCAACAATGTCCCCTGCTTGAATAGTAGCTTATGGTCAACCCCCACAAGGAATTCTACAAAGCCACCAAAAAAATTATTTCAGGCAAATGCTTCCCCACTGAGAGTAAGGAAAGATGGAGACTCCGTGATGCCCATTAAGTGGTACTTCACTGATGACAGTATTATAAAACACATGTATGCATGCAGCAGTTATAGACATCTGATTGTAGAAATACTTTTTAACCCAGATGAAAAAAGAAATAACCCTTAAAACTGAGAATTTTTAGTCCTTATTCAAGCCTTTTCTGAACAGCAGCCATCAACATATCTCCCTGAAGGAATATTGATAAAAGGCTAATGGAAACAGCAGAATATGCTTTATGGTCACAGAGGAGTTAAACAATTCATGGAGTACAATATAAAACACTGGACTAATACAAGAGTTAAATGTCAAAATGTCTGTAAAAGCTGCATTCTAGCTGCCAGTTGGATTGTATTAATTTCTACAGAGTGTGAAATGCTAGTTAAGATATTGCTTCAAAAGCAGTAATTCTTAAGATAAAGATAATGACCTCACTAGACACTGTGGCATGTAACAATAGAGGGATGAACTGAACAAAAATAAACTTGCAGAAGTGAGTATTATAAAAGGAGTTGTAAACCAGGAGATGAAACTGCAAGTGAGGTCACATTTGGGAAGTGAGAATAGAGGATATTTTGAATCTTTGCCCAATTCTATTTTATGGATAATATATGTAAGTATTTCTTGTGAATTCATGAAGATGTTACAAGACCACTCCATAATATTGCTTTAGAGCTCACCCCTTACCTGGAACTTTGCTGATTATTTCAAAGTACTTTCGCTATCAGGCTGTGCATGACAATGTTTTGAATAAGAATCTTTCCCCATAAACCAGAAACAGCAATACTCAGTTTGGTGGTTTAAACCCACCTGGCAACTAAGCCCATTCACATGCTCAGTCACTCCCCCCAGGAGAGCTGGGGGAAGATAATCAAAAGGGTAAAGAAAGGGTGAGAAAACCAGTGAGTTATGATACAAACATTTTAATAATGAACATAAAATAATGGAAATAATACAAATAATAATGCTAATACTAATAATATTTTAGTGAGAAAGGAAATAACAAAGGGAGAGAGATAAAAGCCAAACAAGACAAGTGATACAACTGAAAACAACTGTTCAGCACCAACCAACCAAAGGCTGGCCAGTCTCTGAGCAGCAGATCTCATAGCAACCTCCTCCCTAGTCTGCTGAGCACAGTAATACATGGTGTGGGGTATTCATTTGTTCAATTGATGCCAGCTGTTCCGGCTGAGTGACCTTCCTATTCATGTTAAAAAATAAACCTTTTAAAAAAAAAGAGAGAGAGAGGATAAGAGCTTATCAAGTTAATTCTTGCAGAATCTTCTGAATCCCTACTTCTTGTTGACACACCTCCTAGCTAAGACATCCACAAAAGCAGATGCAGTGGCAAAAAAAACTCTGTAAACCCATCTGATTTTTCATATAAGTACACTGACCTTCTTTCAGATTGCAAAAATTGTAGCCCAAAGCACAAGTTAGTATTTTATTTTTGGACAATACAAATTAGCTTGAGCATTGAAGATACTAGTATGTTCCTTTGTTAAAAGCAGTGGTTGCACTCTTTTCTTCAAAACTGTTGATACTAAGGAAAATACATCATACAATATTTAATAGAGATGCTTACTTTATAGATAAAATGATGCCTTAACTTAAAATAACTATTTAAATATTTGTAGTAACTTATAGGAAGGTACATAGTTGACAGAACATGCAGATTTATTTAATTATTGGGAATGGTCCCACACTTCACTGAAAGAGATAAACTCATTAACTCAAGCAAGCTACAGTTTTGTCATCTTAATCAAGTCCCTGTCTAAATACAATTAATTTATTTCTCTATTTTGGTCTCTTTCCCCAACTGCTTATATAAAAAGTCTAAGTAAGTTAGAACATGATTTTAGAAATCTGTGGAACAGAAACCCATGTGTCAAAATGTATGTCCAATAACTTTAGTTGGGTATTCTTCCATCAGTGTGATCTACCTTCCTAAATGCCATAACTGAGATGGTTCCACAGGTAAACCTGTAGTTAGACTTTAATTTATCCAGTTGCAATGAAGAAGAAATCACTGCTCACATAATTTCAGCCTTTTGGAATTTAGACATTTAGCCTAAACTGTTTCCAGTTTTAAAGAGAGAAAGAATGTAGTGCACAGAAAATTAGTTTTTGCAGTTAAGTAATTGGTAACCTTTCAGCACAGTGGTTCTTCTTTGTTGCATTCTAGATGACTTGTTTTTCCTAGATACACATACCATTTAGATGATGAAAGATGTCTGGAATTAGATGGGTTGTTTCTCACCCTTTCTGTGTGCTGTGGATTAACATGGAGTCTTCACGCAGAATATGAACTGTGTAAATTTGCATCACAACACATCACAAATTATTCTGCTCAAACAGACTACCTCCAAGCATGACACACTCATTCTATCTCTCAGAATTTTTTCCCAACAGATTTATGTTTTCACCCAGGCATGAGATTCCAAAAGATGGAGCATTGCCTTATTCCAGAGCTTTTGCTGCAAAATATGATGCTAAAAGAAGAAATTTTCAAAGAGTGATGTTAGCAGTGTACCTGTATGGTGTATGCTGGAACACTTTCCAGTTTATTTTATGTAATTTGTAACTTCCAGATACCAAAATGTCACCTTGAGAGTGTTTTTTAAGTTACATCTCTTCAGCAAAATAAGCCAAAAATCTTACTCCATGTGCAATCAGGAAACAAATAAGGATTGTGAACATTTGCCTGTGGCTGGGGCTAGGAGTCCTATAAGCTGCATGCTGGAAACAAAAATAAATCTATTATGGATCTCTATTAATTTCAAATTCACTGTAGAAGTAAAATTTAATACTAGAAAATGAAACCTTGAAGAGCAAGAGGTCCTCCATGTCCGGCTTCTTTCCCAGAAGAGGACTGGATGAAGTATATGCCAGAGAATTGTTCTATAGACTTTCAGAGACAGTGATTCCACAGTCTGCCCCTATTATTTTTTCCAGTTACTTGCTGCCCTCATTAGAATGTTGTTCCTCATCTCTATCCTGGACATTTTTGGCCTTAGCTTAAGCATATTATTTCTCATTCTAGCTATTTTTCAAAGACAGACTGGATAGATTATTTCTTTTCCATACTCCTGTTACATAAAGGTCATAGTCTTTAGTTCAGTCTTTTATTCATGCTAATCAACCTACACTGCACGGCTCCTGGATCTCTCGACCATTTTGTGGACTAGACTGGACTGGACTACTTCTAAATCACTCTGCTCTAAACAGTGTCTCTACATATTTCTTGAAATACATGTGCTCACAACTAAAAATTGCACTCCAGCCACAGTCGTAGTAATGCTGTTTAGAGTAGAAGTATTCCAGATGTCTTGATGATTGTTCTCCTTCTCTTAAATTCCAGTACAATGTGTTTAGCAGTATCAAGATATTTTTAATCCATGCTGAGGTTGTTATAAAATGTAACATCTTAATCACTTTCAGAGCAACAGTTATATTTAACTGACTCTTCTTCATTTGTGTCATTGATACTCGTTCCTGCATGTAGTTTCTAGTATTTCTTTATGTCAAAAATGAACTGGTTTTCCTAAACATTCCTCCAACCTGTTGTCTGTTTTGAAATCTAACACTGTTTTCCAACCTGGAATGCCTTCCAGTTTCACTTCACCCACAATTTTCCTAAACACATTTCATATTCAGGCATAATTGGATAAATATTCTGTGCAGAAAAATGACAATACCAAGAGCTCAATTGTCGTGTGAGTAAAAGCCTGCAGCTCTGTGTAACTATGTACTCAACCACACCTCTCTAAGTATATAAGGACTGTAGAAGTTGTCACTGCTGTTAGGGAAGCTCGAACCACCCTGTGGCTTTTTGTGTTCTTTTTTGTCCGAACCAATTCTTTATCTCAGCTGACCCATTTTAAAGACAAAACAGCAGGAGACAGAGATTTATAATGATGAAGTGCACTGTTGTGTCACATAGCTCTCTGCCTCACTTGCATTTTCAAGGTGATTCTTTTCTCACACCAGTTTAGTTAAGGAATGTGTGCACAATGAGAAGGCAGATTGTTGTTATTGTCTCTTTCTGTGACTGAGTAACGCTTATAGTGAGGTCAAAATGGCATTAGAGGAGTCCTCCTCACCACACCAGCTGACTTTTCTTCATTGATATTCACTTTTTATAAATTAACAAATTGTTGCATAACTAAGTATTATGCCAAAAGTAGTTCTAGACCTCAAGGTCTATTTCATCCACTCTTGTGGTGTTCAACATCCAAGTACCAAATTAAGAAATCAAGCACTGTCATCCATTAAGAAAACAATTCAAAAGGAGAGAAACTGTTGATGCACATAGCAGTAACTACCAGTACTAGACAGACGGTGTGGGATAAAGATGCTTTTTAACTGATTCACAGAACAGGTATCATTCCAGCATGGTGACGCTATTCAAAAAAAGTGCCTCAGGCAAAACTCAGCTCAACTGCAGTATATAGAGATCCCTCTATCCATCATTCTCTGTTTTCTTCAAAACTACCAAATAAGGTATCAGTTAAATACCTTTTGTAAAGGTAATGATTTTCATTCTGCAGATACTGTATTTTTTTCAAGTAGAGAAAGACTTCTATATAAGCCACCAGTCATCAGCCATCCATTCCATGTTACTCATGTTTACCTGATGTATATATTGCCTCTCTTCAGTTTGAACTCCTGGGAAGATGCAGTTCAGCTGATCACATGGTTCACAAATTTTTTTGTAGGCCCTTCAATTGACAAGGAGAGTTTTCAAGAACATTTGTGAAACATAAAAGAACATTTGAAAAAAAAGAAGTAATATTAAAAATTACTTCATTTTCCTCCTTCTCACATTCAAACCCTGAAATAATCTCTGAATATTTTCACCCATTGGGAAAAAAGAATATAAACAAAAGATAGAAAAAGGCAAATGCTGTAGATGGAGTTGTAGTACTGCATAGCAGTGAGGTTCACGACCTTTCCAGAAAGCCCTGATGTCGGTTGTTTATAACTTCATCAGACCATGACCTGCATAAAACTGGATCTTCCATAATTTCATTTAAACTTTATCAGAAGCAGCTTGTTTTTCCCCTCAGAATGCTAGAATAAGGGGGGTTCTTTGCTATTCAGCTATTCGGTGATGAACTGTAGTATTTTGTACAGTGAAATAAGGATCCAATAAATGTTATGGGATATTTTGTGAGAAATCTAATTATTTTCTCATACTAGTCTGGCTAAGTTATGCATTACAGTTACAAAGCTAGGAACCCAAAAGATAAAATTCAGGACTGAGATCACACGTGTATCCCACTATAAATCCACTATGTGCATGCTGTATAGTACACAACCCCTAGTTGTGTAAACACAATTTTTTTGCAAGACCCCTGCTTCATTGACTTCCTGAGGGCATTGGCAGTTATTCTGTAAGCAAGTTGCCAGTATTTCGGGTTTTTCATTAATGCTCATCTACCATCAAAATGTGCAGTGCAGTAAACTATAATCCAGGCTGACAGGACACCAGCTGTCCTCCTAACTGCCTTGTGCAGGCAGTCACTGACAACCCCCCATAAAGGGAGGGAGGAGGAGAGGTAGATGGGAGGGAAGGCCTTCCTCTCTGAAAGCACAGTAAACTAACACAGAAAAACACTCTCAGCTGTAGTGAAGAGTAACTGCAGAGAAGGCTCAGCACAAAATTACTGTCCTTTAAAAATCTATGTGTATATAATGTTTAGTGCTCCCTTCATAGGCAAAATCCTCATTCATCCAACTATGTCCAGTCCAGCTAAAAAAAAAACCACATTAATTTCATTGGCAAAATTCATGTCAATCCAACCTGATTCACCACCAAAGCAAGTCTACCCTATCTATGCCATGAGTCAGGGTTCCTGGAAATGACAGCTTATGGGCCATGCAATTTCAGAAGACAGATGCACTCAAGAAGGTTGACTTAAAGCACTGCATTGAATGTTCAATTCTAGCATTTCTTAACTTCAGATATTTAATTTTGTGACCTCAATTATCTTTTATTGTATTGTTTCTGTATGTATGTCAATGCATACTCCTTAGGCAAAGTCTCTTTTTTCTTTTTATTTTTTATTTTCCTATCTGCACACATTGACTTTATTATTTGTCAGATTTGGTTTTACATCTCCCACAGGACTGGGGATTTGCCTTATAAATCCCTGAAATGTGATGCACCTTCATGATGTCATATAAATAAAAATAAATGGAAAAATAAACCAGAAACTTACCTTGTGGAGTTTTGCTGAACTTCTGAAGTACTGCTGAACTTCTGAAGTAGATGTTGTTGGGAAGAATGGGTTGAAAGCAGCAGAATGGTGAGGAGGATGGTAAATTCTCTCAGGTAACCTTGCAGCTGGGAATGCAAAAGCCTGGAAAATAATAGTGTGGGAAATGTCATATTTTATGCCTATTACTGTTTGTACTTTGTCTGTTTTGAAAAGTAGAATTTCTACGTAGAGATAACAGGTGTTTGGAGAGATTTGGAGGCACTTTCATGGACATGCTTGAGCTGCCTGTCTTGGGAAAGAGAAGATCAAGTCTCAGATATCATAAAAAAAGTACATGGGAGGTCACAGCAGGGTGGTAAAATAAGGGTTCACGAGCCCTTGATAAATGGGCACAAACTGGCCATTAGGATGGGCTGAGCCTGAGGGTCCCTTTGTTCCTGCTTGAGTGTCTCTCAACACCTCCTGGTGTTGCTCCAGCATCCTCCCACTAGGGAAGTAATGAAATAAATTTACTCTTTGCATTTCAGCCATGGTTTTGTGATGCCTGCCTGTGTTGACTCACACAGATATTTATTGACTTGATACAATTGAAAACAGACTTGATGCTCTGACATAATATTTTTCTGTACTTTATTGTATTCAATACAAAATTCTATTTCCTTAGTTGGTCTAATGCAGCACATGGTGCTGCTAAGGAGATAGAAATTCAAAGGTAATAATACTTGCAGCCTGTATTTATATATGGCAGAGTTCTTCAAAAAACCATGCTGCCCTTTCACTCACAATTACTTTACTGAAAAAAACTTGTTCGTCTTACAAGAGCAGAGATGTGACAAAAGAGAAAATATATTGTGAAGAGAGTGGAAGAGAGAAAGAGAGAGAGAGAAGCATGCTGAGAACTCCAAATCTACACATGTACATGAATGGATGTAGGGAATCGTAGAAAGTAAATGAACTCTCCCTAGAGTCATGGATCTACCAGTGTCTTATAGCAATATAAATACCTACAGCTGAGATCCTACTATGTTCAAAACAATGCTCATCACAGATTTCTAAGCATTGAAACATGAATAAGACAAGATATGTTAGCAGAAACATAGAAAATTAAAATTAGAACAATATAAAAGTTGTAAACTATGGCAATAGCAGCTTTAAAAAATGTGAACACGGGGTATAGCCTTGGAGTTGACTAAAATCTCTCATAAAAATGCTTATTCCATGTAATCAAAATCACCTCAGTAGTTCACTGTTTCTCTTAACACATTTAATGAAGAAACATGGAGGTACCTTCAGGATGTTCTGAATTCCCTGAAATTCCCAGCTAATGGAATTGACAACCTATGTGGCTCCTTAGACCCAAAATTCATCTAGGACCACTTGTCTGAGTTTCTACTGATCCATTTTTCAAGCTATAAAAAATTGTATGAATAAGTTGAGAAAGCAATTACCCTTTGGCTGTAACAACTGAAGCCCACTAGGAGAAACGAATAATTAGTTACGGTAAAATAAAATGGTATTTTATAAAAGCAAGGGGGGGGAGGGGGAAGTAACCAGAATGTGCTTCTAGGTGGATTTTGGAAGGCCTAAAAGCGAGGTCTGAAAAAGTTTACAGTCCCCAGTAAGAATACAGTACATCTCACAAACACAATGGAAATGCCACTTCAAAATAAAGTCCAAGGAAAGCTGTAACAGAATAACCATTTCTCTAAACTGTAGCCTTGCAATCACAATCTCCTTCATCCATCAGCGTCTTTTTATAAACTTTTTCTTGTATGATAAAAAGTGCCACCACTGTGGAGCTGCCTTTAAATTATTTGAAGGACTGCAAGATGGAATAATAACAGAATACAATCTAGGGCAATGGTATCCATTTACAGTGTCTTTCTAAAAACCTGATGAAATTCAATTACTTCTGTTTCACTTAGTGTGTGTCTTCCATCCCTTGCAACATGTTATGTAGGGGTCAGATACACACTTTGGTTTAGCACTCTGGGTTCTACACTGTTGTATGATTTGCAAGAGACTAATCAGGGTAGGTAGGGACTAGGAAACAATCAGCTCTCCAGGTATTTTAGTGAGACTCAAACACTCATGACCAGATCTGAGTGTTATTCTGGAGGCATCTGGAGTCTTTTGAACATGTCTGCCTCCAAACTTTTCCCATAGTGTACCTGTCTTCAAATACAGTCTGATTTTCTCTGTTATTACATGACAATATGTACAGCATTCACACATAGACCTTCGTGATTTGCACTTGAAAAATGTTAAATACAGAACAGAATTTTTGCTCAACAAAAAGACCCTGACAAAACCACCCCATCTGACTCCACAGATGCAGAGAGGCAAACTCCAAATTTCAAACAGTTTTATTTGAATTATTTATGCCTGCCGTGTCACACATTTAGACATACATTTAAAGAGAAAAAGAAGAGGAAGAAAGAAGACTAGCAAAAAAAAGAACCAGCTTTTGATGCTTCACATATAGCATGCTTTATTTCTTTACCCCTCACTTGCTGTGATTGTGACTCTTCTGGAAGGATATTATTCATATGTGATTAATGTTGCAAGGCATAGTTTAGTGCCTCTACTTTCACCCCAGTGAGGGATACCTGCAGTAAGTGTCTGACTAAACGCCTCAAGTGCTGCTTTTTGAACTATTGTCTTTTTCTCTTTGTCACAAGCACTGTGTCTACATTTTAAAAATAATCTAGGTGAATGTTCCTTTTTCATACAAGGTTTGTTCATTCCATTTCGCTGCACAGCTTCTTACGCGTTTTGCTTAAGTAGGAAAATGGCTAGAAACAACATATAATATAGCCATAGAGGAAATTTTGACACTATTAAGAAGGCTACCAGACACAGAGAAGTCACTGTTGTATAACATCAATGTAAATAAGATTAAAACCAAGGTAACTTCTGCTTTCTGTTTCAAACCTGTGAGATCTCAAACAGTTTCAGTTCACAAGCAGCTACTAACGCTTTTATGTGTGCACTTGGGTGAACTTTGACAGACATTTGGTTGAGATTGTATTTCCCTTGTTCTTATTTGGGGAAGATAAAAGAGATCTTTCAGCTTCCCATATTCATGATTAGTTCTAAGTATTTTTTAAGCCTCATTTTTATTTAAAATGGATGTTGCTCCTGTCTTGTCCCCTAGAGCTCAAAAGCTTTTGTATGGCTTTTTGATGCTTCCATTCTTGCACAGATTATCTGCACCTTTTCTGGGGTGTAAAAATGGAAAAAAAAAAAAAAGCTACTATGTTGATGTAATTATTTCTGATGGCTCTGCATAATTCTATAAACAAGTGTGTTTTTAAAGTAATGTTTGAGTTCAAACTGATTTAGTCCAAGCTAGAACATTAGAGACTGTTTAAAGACATTTAAAGTGTGTGTGTGTGTGTGTGTGTGTGTGTGTGTGTGTGTGTGTGTATTTGTACACCTACAGGTAAGAACATGTTATTAGACCTGATCAAGAGTTGTGTCTTTCTTATGATCTGGACTAAAGAAAAACTAGAAAACCAGCCTAAAACCTCAGGATTAGTAAACTCTGATTATGAAATCCTTCTGCTTTTTGGCAGAAAAATCTGTCTTCTTAATGACTTGTATTGTAGATGTTAGAAGTACAGTTTCTTGCTGGCAAAATTCTTTTGTATGCACAAAATTAGGTAACAAGCACCAGTACAAATGGCGTATTCATTTAAATGGCCAAACTTCTGCTTTTCTTGTACATAAGGAATATTAACATTCTTGCAATCTAAGGATTCCCAAATCAATTCCATCATGGATAAGATAGTGGTGTTTAAAGCATTGGAAGAGTTCAGATTTTTTTTTAACATAGTTTAGTGTAGTTTTTATTCAGAGACAGGCTGTGGAAAAGTTAAGTCAGTGCTAAATCAAGTCTCAGAAAATAAAATACAATGGATGACTGAAAAATGCCACATGGGCAACTTCAAGATATTCCTTAGAATACATAATCTCAGATATATTGCTTCAGCATGAAGACCCCAGATATCTTGCAGCAGCAAACAAATGAAAACTAAATTATTCATGATGAGTCTGATATTAACGAAATATTTATTCTAAATGTAAAGGCAGGAATTTGGGTCATGGTAACAGAGAGTTAATATTTTGGGTTATAATTTTGTAGCCTCATTCATTTGACAGTGAATCCTGGATTAGAGGTGCCCACACTGTTTGGCCGGAAGATATTTATGACGGGGATGCAAGGTCAGCTCAGATCTGGCAGGACTCATTAGTTCAGGTACAGTGATGTGGAAATACTTCATAGCTCTCCCAGAATTAGCACAATCCAGAAATAGTGCATCTGCTTTTTTGTGCATCAATCAGATACTGGACAATTATAAACTGGCTTCACAAAAAGATATACTGTGTGTCTCCAGAACTTGTTCTCACAAAGAGAAGTATTTCTTGCTATTTGGTATACTCTCTCTGCTTCTTCAGAAAGCAGTGTGGGTCCATCTCAGATTACTAGTTCTGGGCACTGTGGGTGACAGCTAATTAATTTTCTAGAAGTGTTTAATAGACTAAAGCTTAAATGCACAGATGCAGCCTGTGCCAGCACTGCACTTAAGCAAATAGAAGATCCCTGACCACAGTGCAAAGATCGAGTGACTGGCTCTATAGGAAATAGCTGACAAATGTTACACACAGAATAAAACTACAGCTGCATCCAAGCTGATTCTTGCAGTGTCTCTCTCTCTTATGTCTCCTCACTGTTCCTTGAGATTAGAGAGGGGCTCATTGACAAAGGCATGACAAGAGAATCTAGGAAAAATAGTTTAGAAAAGTCCCAGAAGTGGGTTTATACTGAATTTGCTTCTATTTGTAATTATGTGTACATATATACATATATAAAAATACTACTGAAGCAATTTGTATTATTTGCAGGTTATACTTAGTCCAACCATGTTTCAGTAGAAAATAAAAAATCAGGAGTTTTGTGTGCCACTGGTAGACTTGCAATGTAAATATTTTTTACTATTTTCATTTCTACAGCTCTTAAGGACCTGAAAATTTCATCCATTTGTCTCTTATTTACTTGTGTCCTTGATTCAGCATAAATATGGCTACTTCTTTTATCCGTATGAATATAAAATAGTATTAGAATGGAATCAGAGGTGCTTAAATGGCAATGCCTATGACCAGGAGGTGTGACAGCTAATAATACCGCCTGTCTGGCTCAGTGCAGTCCTCCGTCACAGTATGTTTCCATCTGGTACTGCTCTGATTTTGTATTTCTGAGATGCCAGCAGAGGAATGCCCATCTAGGCATTAATCATTACAGTGCACAAAAGGGGAAAGGTGGATTACCCAATCCATTAACTGATTCTGTGACCAGGGGGAATCACAAATGGAACAGGATGAAGGAAATGTGCCCTCCATTCTCTATATACACAACCAGTGATCAAAAAAAGAGGCTTCTGTTGTTGGTGTAACTATATGTCAATGCAATGGTCAGCTCTTACACAAGGGTTTCCAACAGAGTTCTTTTTTGCTGATCGTGACAGTCTAAGATGGTTGTGAGAGACTACATACATATACAGCATTTTACAGACTGAAATACCCTGGAAATGATGCTAAAACAGAATCCCACCCCATAGTTAACTCAAGTCTTCTGACAGTTGAAAGCTGATTATGTATCCTTCCTCTTTTCTTTTTTTTTCCCATCTTCACGGTGGTTTTCATTCAAAGCAGAGATTACTAATGCTAATAAATTCTTCTTAAGAATTTTGCTCAAATCCTCTTAAAAACCAGTTTATCATCTCCTTGTTGCCCACTGCCATAGTTATTTTCTGTGCTACAATTAGGTAATTATTTTACAGAAAGATTTACTTTTTAAAAAGCCCTGTTTTTGTCCAATCATAACTTGCTATGGCATATGCTTTTCCTTCTTTCAGCCATTTTTTTCATTCAACCATTCTTTAATATTCATTTAAACAGGCACATAATTTATATAAAAACAGAAGCTAGAACCAGGAACTAGTCATGGGCATGCAGTGGAGGAAGTCATAAAGATCAGACTGGCCCAAATCTTCATTTTCACTTAAGTATGCATTTTGTAAAGCCATCTAGGCTCAGAACACATCTTTTCTCAACCAATCCATAATCTTAGCCTGCACTGTCCCACATAATACTTTAAATTTAGACATCATACCTCCTCATATTGCAGTCTTTGACTTGTAAGAAGTACATCCTACAACTATGCCTAATCTGGTGAGCAAAATTATCAACACTATTGTAACAGACATGTCTAATAAGTGTGACATACTTCTTGTTCTAAGGTAAAAATAGAGGGGAAAGGTGATAAATGTGGCAATTGCATGCAAAAAATATAGTACTAAAGTAGCTGTATTTATATAGATATAAAATAACACAGATATCATTACAATTACTGTGAACTGATAAAGAAAATACTTTCACAGCCCTGAATTTTCTTACTACTCTTGACTTCATATAGCAGAGAGTATTGCTACTGCCATTTCTGGTCAAAGCAGTAAATTAGTATGTAACCAAAACAGCCGCCATAATTTATAGATTCTTACAATGAGCAGGCACTTCAATTAATTTGTTGGACATCTCCCCCAGTTTGCTTCTGTTTAATTGTGCTGAGTTTCCCCTAGGGATTACCATCAATTTTCCACTTAAATTGATCTATAATTACGTGAAATTTTTATGGAACACATATACCTGGTGTTTAAAATCTATGAGATATGTTCAGGCCTGGTTCTTAAATAAAATAAGGATATTTGCAACTCCTTGGATAACAGAAGGAGGCCAAAAGATTTGATATTATGGTCCTTACTTCTGGTGGCACCTGATCCAGTTCAGTTTTTCTGATTCTAATATAGGACATCTCTAGTGAAAGGTGTCTCTGCCTGTGGCAGAGGGTTGAAAGGATCTTTAAGGTCACTTCCAATCTAAACCATTCCGTCATTCTATGATTCTATGGCATTTGCTTTTGTGTCACAACATTGCTCTCAGGCTATTGACTCTTGATTTTATCTACATGTTGTTTACTGCTGTTGTGCTAACATGGAATTACTGTTTCCATCAAAATTAAAATTAAGTAGATAATAAATAACTCCCAAATAGCACATATTTTTGTTCAAAACATGACTGAATTCAATGAGCTCTGCAGAAATTTTATATGCCTTAAGCAAAATGAATCACTTCTGCATTCTTCTTGTAGAGATGTACAGTCCTGTCTTACTGACACTAACTTCTTATATCATAGGGACCTTTTACTTTTAGCTGCAGGTATGGTCACATGTTGAGAATTTGAACCTCAGATAAAATTGTCTGCCAGTGGCATTGTATCTCTTGTTGCTATGCATTTTAGGGAATTTCACATTTAATCAGACAACAAAGCATCAGTTTTGCTTCAGCATTGCCTACTATAGAAATGGAGATGGCTTTTCAGAAAACACCCACCTTCAGCCTGTAATTACCTAAAAGATAAGCCACAGAACTACCCCTTGTGCTCAAGCAGAATTCTAGCAGGGCAAACAGTGCCTGCAAAAGAAGTTGACTACACTTGTAGGACAGAAACTAACCAAAAAATTCTCTCTTGGAGGATGAAATAAAAAATAATGCCTCAGTATGGCAACTTCACTGAAGAAAGTCTTATTTCAATGTACCTACTTGCATTTTCTCCAAAGCTCCTAGTCCCTGGAACAATGAGGAGAGGGAAGGCAACAGAAGTAGTAGGAAGGCAACAGAATAGACACTATATAACTCCAAATTTGCAAATTTTGGAGATGCTCAATTGCATGATTTGTTTTTATAAATTTTACTGATCCTAGAGTCAGTATCGTTGTCATGGGTTGAAAAGTGATTTTCCCTGTAAGGAACTTGACTGCTTCCTTCAGGCCTGGAAGAACCAATTAGCTGGCTAGTTCTAAGGCGGACACTCTGTTTAGCCACTTAAAAGCTGAATACACCTCTGTGATTCACATTTAAGAAAGAGGAAGCCCGAGAATCTCTGTCTTGCTTCTGGCTTCTGAACAGGTAACAGGGGACCCGCCTGGCCCGGCGGGGCTGGCCTGGGCTGGGCCGGGGCCAGGCCCTCTCGGTCAGGCCCTGTCTGCTCCACAAGGCCAGGTTAGGCTGAGCAAAGCCCACTCAGCCAGGCCAGCTGTGGCTGAGATCCTGCTGCAGCTGAATCCTGGCCTGGCTGCTGAGATCGTGCTGTTCCTGCCTCCCCTCTCCCCGGGAAAAGTCTGCAGCAGCTTCGGCCACTGCCCAGCAGAGGATTAAGTGGCCAACAAGAGAGCCCGGCAGAGATCACAACTCTCACAGTGCACAGATTAAATTTACAGACATCAATCCTCTCTCGAGTGAGAGGAAGAGAAAGGGTGAGGACAAGTGAAGAAACCAACATGGAGACCCTGAGGTCAGTGAAGAAGGAGCCGAAGCCCAGAGGGAGGAGATGCTTTAAGCTGAAATCCTTTTGTAAGGCCATGGTGATAGACTATGATATATTAGACTGTTTCTTGTAACTCATGAATGCAATTGGGGGGGGGTGCAGCATTCTAGCTGCAGCCTGAGGAAAGGCACCCGTGCTGAAGCAAGCAGATGTTGAAGTAGCTGTGGTCTAATGAGAAACTTGAGCAGAGAGCGATGAGAAACCATGCCACAGAGATGAGAAACCTTGCCCCAGCAATAGAAGAAGGGAAACTCTGCTTCTAAAGAGAAAAGAGAAGACTCTTTGCTTTTCTACCAAAACAGCTCATCCTTAAAATAGTACTCCAGTAGACAGAGATGAGCCCTTGAAAGCAGTTGTGGGAAGATCTGTGTGTCAAGGGAAGGATTANGCAGGAGAGACTCCTTGCCCTAAGAGAACTGAAGAAAAGCTTTTTTAGAGGTGGTAAACTGACTAAAAGTCCCAGGTTTTGTCTCTTTATGTAGTTGGTGGGAAAGAGAAAATGAGGTGTGGGGAGAATAAGTGTTCTGAAGGTTTATTCTGTTTCTTATTATTTTCCTTTTTTGTTCTGTTAATAAAGCTTTCTTTATACCCTTTAAAGTTTTGAGCCTGCTTTGCATTTCTCCTAATCCTTATGTCACAGCAGAAAATGAGTAAATAAGTTTAGTGGGTGCACTGGTATGAGGCCAGAATGCTCAACCCCCTACATGAAATTAATGTTGTGAGAGGATGGTGAACTAAAACCCCCACATTAATAAAGAAATGAGATTTGGGAATATTTTAATAAATCATTTAACCAAGCAATCATGACTGCTGAAAGCAGAGATCTTTCAAAATATGTTGCAATAGTAAAAGCATTGAAACTCCTTTATTCCCAAAATACATGGAGTATTTCAAAGTTAATTGTTGCAGTTATTATACTGCACCACTAGTTGGACACCATGTAAAAATTATTAATTTCTACTGTATTTATTAATGTTGGGTAGGAAAATCCACAAATTTACTGAATTTTTCTTAAAAATCCAGATTTACACTTGTCAAACTTTTCCAGACAGAGAGGAGGAATGATTTTACTTTGCTGATTATTGGCCTTAAATAGAGCTGGCCACATATCACAGGAAAGCTTCATATATAATATGAATCATTTGATAATATATATGTTAGGATATGCTAATATACAACATTAAATATCACATATTAAGTAAGATACTCCACTGTTGTGAGCATCTTATCAAAAATCAGTATCATATAACTCAGCTATTTGTATTAAATCTCATATGAAATGAAAGAAAACTATGGACATATAAACTATGGACAGCCTAAAAATTATTTGTTTTGCTTACTGGACTTCCCCTCTACTGGTGCCATAAGCTGACCCGGGCCAGCAGCCAAGCACTCACACAGCTGAATGCTCAGTTCCCCCTGCCCAGTGGGACTGAGCACAGAGTAGGGAGATCAAAAAAAGCCATGTGTCAAGCTAAACATCATTTAACTGATGAAGGGAAAAAACCTAAGTTCACAACCACAACAAATGATGCAGAGCTGGTCACTCACCACCTCCCACAAGCACAGTGACAACAAGCAAATCTCAGATTGGTGGCTGCCTTGGAAGAAGCCATATCCTTCCACTGTTCTTCCTCTATCCCCAGTTTTGCTAATCGTGACAAGAGCTACTCCTTTGTTCAGTTGCAGGCAACTGTCCCAGCTCTGTCCCTTCCCAACTTCTTGTGCACCTCTAGCTTACACACTGGGGAGAGGGGCAGAATGGAAAATGGAGAAATGCCTCAACATTGTGCAAGCAGTGTATAGGAATAGACAAATTATTCATGTGGTATCGATACTCTTTCAGCCAAAATAAAAGATACAGCACCATACTGGCTGCTGTAATGAAAGCTAATTCCTTCCCAGCAAGGTCCAGTACAAATGCTTATATAGTACTGGTGATTTTTTAACCAATTTAAGATAAGACTTCCCCTTAAAAACAGTTGATAGTCCAATAATGACTTTCCAAGAGCTTTTCCTGAAGATCTGCTCACACTTGGATGTTGATAGGAAAAGAACAAGACCATGAAAACAGGTCCAAGAATTAGGTTTTCTAAGTTCTTCTCTTTTTCCTAACATGCAGACAGTACCAATAAGAAAAGCACAGCCATTACAGCAATTACCAAAAGTCTCACTGAAACAAACCACAACAAGAGAGTTTTTAAAATGGCATGAAATATGAGAGATTTGTACTTTGGCAGCTATATTGAATGTCAGGTGGGTGTCCATTTTGCAATAAGGTCCATTTTGCAATAAGGAAAGGCAGACAGTGTTTTGACTAAAAATAATGCCTGTATCCTGCATTAGTGCCAACACCAATTTATTATGGGGAAGAAGGAAGTGGAGTTTTCCAGCTGTAAGCACTGCCCATCACGGGACACCAAGCTATCATGAAGCACAGTCATTGCTGAAGGAGACCTGCCCACTCTGGCCTCACCCAAGGCCCCTGGTGCCACTCAGTCCTGTATGATATGGCCCACATCAGGAGCAGTTTGTCCCTCAGCAGTCACAGGCAAAGGACAGTGGCACTTTTTGGCTGTGTGGTCTCATCTGCCACAGGAATTAATTCTGTCACACAGGGAGTTGAGGAGGCCTTGAAGAGGGACTTCCCTTCAAGTTTAGTGTCTGGGACACTGGAGTGTCCTTCACACCTGGAGCTGCTACAAAAGTTTGATCAAAATATGGGAGGATATTTTTTTGTGTGGAATATAACAGGAAGGGTGATACTGTGCAGGCCCCTGTCCTGCTCCAAAAGGAAACCGGCTAAGAGCCCTTTTCTCGGCCAAGTACAGACAAAGCACCAAAGGACACAGAACTTCAATATTCCAGAATTCACCAATTTGTAATTGATCTGTGCACTAATAAGCACACACTGGTTTTTCCCCTCCCGAGAAGCCTGCAATTGACGCACTTCGATCCTCTGTCCCCAGCGTGGTCCCGAGCATCGGCACGTCCATCTTTCGAAGCCAGACGCCAGCCAGGAGACAACGGCGCTACAAGGAGCCCAAGCCGGGGGTCCCAAGGAGAGCCGGCACCGCGGGGTCTCAAGGACAGCCCCGTCAGGCGGCACCGAGGGACCCACGTCACGGGCATTCGAGCAGCCCGTGCCGCGGGGTCCGGAGGAGACGCCGGTCCCTCGCCCGCAGAAGAAGAGAGGCCGGTGGGTCCGGGGGCTGCAGCGGTGCCCGGCCCTCTCTCTGGGACCGCCACCCGAAAGAGGGGTCCGGGGGCACGGCGGCCTCGCCCGCTGGAGAGAAGGGAGCGCTCGCCACACCGCGCTGAGGAAGTGGCCGAGGCTGCGAGCGAAAACGAGGAAGCGGCGGATCCGGCGGCGCTAAGAGAGGGTCCAGCCCCGGTCCCGGCCTCACCCCGGCACGGCTCGGCACGCCAGAGCTGCCCGCCCGAGGGCTGCCTGCCAGGAGGAGGCGGCGGCGCGGAGCCGAGTGACCCCGAGGCGGCGGTGAGTAGCGGCCCCGGGCCGGAGAGCCGGATCGCTCAGCAGCGGGTAGGAGGAAGGGTGAAGCGCTTGGAACACAGAAGAGTCCTAAGGAGCGGCGGCAGAGAAGGGCACTCGTGCCGGGGTGAGAGCGGTCGGCTGGAAACGCACCACCAGCCTGAAACCTTCCTGTATTGCAGTGCTTCGAAAAATAAATATCACTAGCACGGCGTTTCAGGAATATAAATCTAAAACTTAGGAGCAAAAGAAAATTGATTTTGCTTTATATCGAGACGTTGCTGTGGTGGCAGGTTTTAAACAAAGCCAAGTGTGCATAGAAGTAGGGCTACTCTCTGAATGTTACATAGCTTATGAAAGCTTTATGCCTGGAAAAAACGAATTCTTTAAAAATGAGGGGTTTATTACCAAACTTCCCTATTTTGTTTCCAAGAAAACAACTGTGGTTATTGTATACGAGAAGTACTGAAAGTAGTCGATTCTACAAGCCTGGTGCCAGAGAAATTGTTCTTCGTTTTGTGTTCTGCTAGCATTATTCAGTTATCTTTGTTAGCACTGTCCTGTATATACTTTATGTTGTAGCTGTCTAGATTAGTTTGAAGTGATGTTATTTTGGACAAAGTTAAACAATACTTTTGTTAGATAAAACAATCCATGGCAAGTAGAGTCCTAGTCTGGCCAAGTTACATGATATATTGTAAAACAATTATTTAAAATAAATTTAAAACGAAATTATTCTTCTTTAGGGCATTAACAATTTATAGGTTTTTTAATGTTCTCTTCCATTAGGTTTTTTTCATGCTCTTTTAATCCACAGAAGCTTAGATCTCCTGAGTCCTTGGGTTGAATCCTATATCTATGGGCATAGGCATCCAGTACAGATGTATGTGGTTTGAGCATGCAAAGCTCTGTATTTTTACAGGCTTAGAAGCCATACAGTGTAGCAGTGTAGATTGAGCTAGTCCTCTTAGAGGAACTGTGACTTTTTTTTTTCTTTTTTTTTTTTTTTTTTTTTTTTTTTTTTTTTTTTTTTTTTTTTTTTTTTGTTAATCTGTCTGTTGAGCATTGAGAGATAAATAAGGAAGTTTGAATGTTCTTTATATTGTGACAATTATCTTGTGAGGGAGAAAGATTATTGTTATAGATACGTGTATTTGAACCAAAGAGTTGGAAATCAGCTGTGATTCTTAAAAAATGGCTGAAATAGATAAAAATATATAATTCTTTTTTTTTCACAATCACTTGAAATAACTACAAAATACCTTGAGAAATACAGTTGATATGTTCTGGTTTTTTCTTCAGTTAAAAAATATTAACATTGTCAAAGCATGGGTGAACTGTGCAGCTTTCCCTTTTGCAAATTGTTCCAATTCTGATACAAGAGCAGAATTACATCCGAAGTCACAGGAAGACAAAAGCAAATTTATTTTTAGAATTAGCTAGCAGTTTATGTTGAGCACAAAATAACAGTTTAGAAGACTGATGATGAAATTATAAGCTTGTCTTAAGCAGCTGTGAAGACACCAATGGCCAAAAAAAAAAAAAATCTAGTGTAATTTCCTTAGTCTCCCATCTTTTCTTCTGGATCTGTTAGGATTGGAAGTGGGAGAAATCACCTCTGAAATGTATGTTGAGTTCAGAAGTCATGGTCTCTCAATTTTCTCCTTTTTTGTAAATTACACTTCTTTTTTTCTTCCTAATCCTTTTTCAAGATGCAATATTTAGCTGAAAACAATGAGCCTGTTCCCATTGCTGGTTTGAATATTGTGACTGTAAGAAATTCTGTTTGCATCTGAATCTACTGAAGTTTCTATGTAGTGTCATCCTTTTTCCAGCTTTATAGTTTTGGTGCAGTGCCCCAAGATCCATTGTGTACACACAGACTGTGCCAGAATCTGCCTTCAGTTGCATGTGTTTAGTTCCAGAATAGCACAGCTGAAAAGGGGAACTTGTCAGGCTTTATATCATAATTACAAGGAATACAAGAGTTATCTATGAATGTGAGTAATAGTCACAGAAAAATCATTCCAAAAGAGTCTTCTAATCTCTTATGTTGTGCTCAACATAAACAACTAGCCACTTCCAGAAACTACTTATTTTTTGCTTATATATAAACACGTGCTTAAGTGACTTACTCTACTTAGGAAAGAGTACTTGTATTACTCAAGGTATCTGTTACAAAGCTGAAGATGGACTTGCAGATGTTTGTGGGTGTCAGTAGTAAGGTTCAGTCATAAGAGTAAAAACTCTTCTTGCAAGGATTTACACACCCTCTTCTTAATTTCTAATTTAAGAACAAGTAAAATACGACTTCATTGTAGGGAAACAATTTTGTAGTTCAGTTTAACAGTAGTTTTGCTTGCATTTGACAAAAAAAGAAAATGTTGGTGGAGGAGGAGAGGATAGCTCCCTAGATATCTCAGCTGGCATTTCCAGAAATCCTTTTACAAAGAGAGCTTCTTAATATCTGTACTATTTTACAGAAAAACATTAATTTCTAAAGTTGGATTTAAGCCTTTCAACCACTCTGATGAGAAAAAGAAACCTTGGATTTTGCAAAATCCTTCCATAATCTTTTGTACGGTGTAGGATAGTACAAGACACAATTATTAATATTTATTTGAGGCAAGGTAAAATAATTTGATCACAAAGCTCTTGCTTAGTATTTGCATTTTATTTTAGGTTCCAGCAGCAAGGGTACATAGCTGATAGTGTTCACCTTTTAATTTCATGACACAGGATAATGTGGAAACATACAGTTAATCAGAAGAAAACATTTCCCACTGACTTCTTCATTTCACATTGGGGTGATTGGAAAACATCAGCATTGCAAATGTGAAGGAGTCTGTATGCCCCCAAACCTAAAAGAAAAAATTCCAGGATTTGCTGTAGGAAATTATAATTAATAAATATCGTGCTTGACACAAAAATATTGCCTATCTCAAAGAAATAAAATACAATTCTGTCGTTCATCTTTGCATTCCAAATTTGAAATTAGATTTCAACTTCCAGTGCCTTTACATACAGTGATTAATGATACTTCTTAAGAGTGCCTCTTGTAAAAATGAAAGAAAAGGTAAAAATACTTTTTAGACTCACCAGGATCCTAATATTATAAAGAGACTTCAGTATATCTATATTGGGACCAGTGTTATTTAATACATTCATTGATGACAGACAAAGGGATCAAGTGCATGCTCAGGAAATTTTTAGATGACACCAAGCTGAGAGGTGCAGTTGACAGACCAGAAGGATGGGATGCCATCCAGTGGGACCTGGATAAGCTCAGGAAGTGGGCCCATGGGAACCTCAGGAGATTTAACAAGACTAAGTTCAAGGTGCTGCACCTGGATCAGGGTAAACCACAGTACCAGCACAGGCTGGGGGATGAACAGATGGAGAGCAGCCCTGGGGAGAAGGACTTGGGGGTGCTGGTGGGTGAGAGGCTGGACATGACCCAGCCATGGGCACTCCCAGCCCAGAGAGCCAAAGGTGTCCTGGGCTGCATCCAAAGCAGCGTGGGCAGCAGGGGAGGGAGGGGATTCTGCCCCTCTGCTCTGCTCTGCTCTGGTGAGAGCCCACCTGGAACCCTGCATCCAGCTCTGGGGTCCCAGCACAGGAAGGACATGGGCCTGTTGGAGAGAGTCCAGAGGAGGCCACCAAGTTGGTCAGAGGGCTGGAGCACCTCTCCTATGAGGAAAGGCTAAGAGAATTGGGATTGCTCAGCCTGGAAAAGAGAAGGGGTCAGGATGATCTAACTGCAGCCTTGCAGTACCTGAGGGGAGCCCACAAGAAAGATGGAGAGACATTTTATAAGAGCATGTAGTGACAGGACAAGGTAGAATGCCTTAAAACTGAGTAGGTTTAGATTGGATATTAGGAAGAAATTCTTTACTGTGGGATTGGTTAGGCACGGGAACAGTTTGCCCAGAGTTGTGGATGCCCCAACCCTGTAAGTGTTCAAGGCCAGGATGGGGCTCTGTGAAAACCTGTGAAAGATGTTTCTGCCCATGTCAGGGGGATTGAATCTAGGTGATCTTTAAGGTCTCTCCAACACAAGGCACCCTATGATTCTATGATATGCAAAATGCTGCAAGCCTTACCTTAGTACCAGTACTAGAACAAGTAATGAAAATTTAACATGTATTAGAACCTAAATAACCAGCATACAGGAGTATGATTACAGATAGTTTGTCCAGTTTCACTATCAGTGTGCAGTAAATTGGTGTTGGAATGTGTTGGTTGGCCAGCTAGGACTGCTTAGTCATTTCTCCAGTTTTGTCTTCATTTGCTTCGAGATAGTGTTCCTCCAAACAGATATGGATTTCCAGGTGTGTTGGGTGGAAAAAATGTCCAGTAAAAATTCCAAGAACTTCTCCTCCTTTAAAAATTGAAAGGGGCAGCAGAAGGAATTTTTCTGCACTGCCACTGAGCAGAAGTAAAATATGAGGTGCTAGAAGTTTTGATAAAGAAGCAGGACTTTTGGTAGTATATAAGTCCGGCCATGTAAATCCCTGAGACAATGTCTAGGCTAGGGGTGGAGTTGAAGTTGACAGGAAACACAATCGTGATTAAAGGCAACTAGAGAAAACACATTCATGAAGTGTTAGAGTAGGATATGCACCATGGAAATAGGCAATTGCTTAAATATTTTAATATTACAAGACTTTATCTTAACGAATGGATTCACTAAAATGAGTAAGGTGTCACCATTTCATGCATCAGCCACTGCCTATTCCTGCCCTCTTGGATAGACATTCTCTTATTTTTTCCACTGTTTGTATAAAATAGCGAAGTAAATGAGTGGAAGGGTGGGGGAGGAAGAGGAAGAAACCACAAAACTTCTAAGACCAGAGCCTATAGAAGAAATAGAATTCAGAACATATAGAGGCAGTATGTGTCTTAGCTAAAACCAGTGTGACTGAGAACATACTGAGGGTATGCTAGATCTAAAACACTAAAATGTGTGTTGCTGCTGACCACTGAGTGTATAGTTCTGCTTATAAAAATTCTAGTATCGATTTCAAAATTGGCTCCGTTTAAAACAATGTCTACATGCTTTTTTACAAAATTGATTTCTTGATTTTTTGATAGGGTGCCTGAAAACTGATTTCTTCATCTACATTCAAAAACTGAAGTTGGAAGTATGCTATAAAGACAATCCTTTCCCCCCTAAAATTCTTGTAAAGTGCATTACAGAAAAGTTCCAACTGAAAAAAGTCTTTTCATCATTTTGCTTGAAGAGAACATAGAAAAGGAAACTGTGTGTAATAAACAGTTTCTTGTGGGTAAGTTCCTAATCTGGGAAAGAGACCAAATTTGGTAACTTGAATCAAGAAATTCACTCCATGCAAAAAACCCCAAATATAAAATTTTGTCAATGTGGTAATCTTGGTTACCATGGAATCACAGAAAGGTTTAGATTGGAAGGGACCTTAAAGTTCATTTGTCTCCAACTGCACTACCATGGTCAGGGACACTTTGTTAGATCAAATTGCTCAATATCTGAAATACGGGGAATGTTGAGCAAAGAAAATTATATTAATTTATAATAATTGTCAACTTAATTAATTA
>VZTR01004402.1:25515-112222 GCA_013400775.1 Chaetops frenatus
TATTGTTAATTAATATATAATATTGTCAACTTCAGCATAAAATTATAGATGTCTCTGCTGCATTTCATAGAATTCATATGAATTCCACAGTGTTTTGCTCAAGAGTTGATAAAGCAAGCAGGATGTTTAAGTAAAGATTATTTTTGCGAATCGGATAACCAGATTAGCTATCTTTTGAATCAGTGGAGTATCTTGCTGCTGTGAGGTGAAAATGATCACTTACTTAAAGTAAATATCAAGTGGAAGAGCACTGCTTTGACCAGTTCTGATGCCCCAGAATTGAGGTGGTCATTGAGGGAGGCTTTGAGTAACCTTTCCGTCCTCAGTAATCAGGTGCAGTTGGCAAGAAATCTCATGCTGCCTTAGGTACCCTGAACAACTGTATGACAAATAATCTTTTAGTAAATTCATCAAAGATCTGGTCTGCAGGTATTTCTATGCACAGAAATGCTGGGAAAACCCCCCAGAATGGGATGAATGAACTCAAACCCACTGGAACATCTTTCTGAAAAGGATGCAGAGCTGTGTTCACTTGGAAAGAGTGGTGTGTTGAGGCTATCATGCTGCTAGTGTGAAATCCAATTGCCTCCAACTCTCAAGGGACACGTTTCATCAAATGGAGGTGGCTTTTTATTATCCTGATGTAGCAACTATCCATAGTGGCAGTTACCAGTGGACCATTTAGCGATGTTGCTGTTGATGCTGTGCAGAGAACAGCACACCATGAAAAAAGAGGCCTGACTATGAGCTGGTTTTTTCCAGCCTGGCAATTTGTTATGCAAGAGATAGGGAAATACTGCCTATTGGCCCAGAACATGCTGAGGCCAGGTGCATCCTCTGTCTGCTCAGAGTGATAAATTGGCCTTGTCAAGAGTATTTAGTTGGTCCAGGGGTTACAAATGGGCCTATTTTGCAGGATGGGAGGAGAAGGCTTAGGCCTCTCTCTCTGTGAAGTGTTTCTGGAACATTCTATGTTTTATGTGAGAAGAAAGGTTAGGTTTCAGTTTGCTTGCTGGCTAAAATGGGTTCCTGCCTGCGAAGAGACTGTTCTCTCTTTACCAATGAGAAGTAAGTTTTATCTGTGCTGCTTGTTCTCATGATAAAAGCTGATATCTGGAAAGATACAGGCTTAATCTTTCTTGGATGGCTGATTGGCTGACGTACTAATTGTTATGAAGAGTCTCTTTTGCAATGCAGTCTGTCATTTATGATGTCCATGTCCTCATAAAGCCTAATCAGGAAGAGCTGGCACACTTGTTGGACAATAGTATTTTTTGAGAGAAGCATTCCTTTCCTAACAAAAATGCTTTTAAATTAAAAATGCTTTACTGTGTGGGTGTTAAACAGGTTGCCCAGAGAAGTTATAGATGACCAATCCCTGTCAGTGTTTAAGGCCATATTGGATGAGGCTCTGAGCAACCTGGTCTGGCGAAAGGTGTTTTTCCCCCTAACAGGGAGGTTGGAACTAAGTGATCTTTAAGGTGCCTTCTAACCTGAACAATGCTATATTTCTGTATTTCCAATTATCAGATGGATTTTAAGAAACTGATCAGTGATGTTGTCAGCCTGGCTGTATGAGCTAGTATCCCATCTTCCTTTCAAAAAACAGAAATGCTTGGCCTTTTATTCCATACCTCTGTAGGTGTGAATTCTTTCTGAGTGTAATTGCCACTAAGAGGTGATGCTTAACAGTGTGTCTATAACAGAAGATTTACCTGCTCTGTGCTCCTAGCAGAAACTTTTTGAAAAATAAGGTAACATGGCATGGTTTTTATAGACTCTAGAAGGTGGCACTGAGAAGGCTTGGCCAGTTTTGTAGAAGCTTGCCTATCTTAGGAGTTTGAAAGGCAAGTTATTTTTGTCCCTGAAATAATTTCTTTTCTTTATATATAAAGCAGGATACTGCAGACTGTTTCAGACAAAATAACCTTGGTCTGAAAGAGGAACCTGCCTCGTTCTGACTCATGGGGCCACTGAGGCATCCATTCAGCAAAGATTTTAGCAATTCTAAAGATAGACGAATAAATTTCAGATAAAGGAATGAAGTATAATGGGTATCTTGGCTTGTTGTTTGCTTAACAGTAAGTGAAGGCTAATATTCATGGCTGAGAAACTGAGGTCATTTATGCATCTGTAGCCTCTAGACTTGGAATTAAGTAGGGACAGACCTGCACAAAGGGGAGTTCATACCTTCACAATAGCTTTGGAGATGCCAGCCTGCAACAATTACTGGTTTTAAAAAAGTTAAATGAAGATATTTACTGGAATGTAAAATAAATCTGTCTTTATCTTACTAGTCTACTGACTAGTAAGACCACAGTGGTCTTTATCTGAAATTTTGAATTAAATGTGTCATTTTGTCTTAGTCCTGTAAGGCTATATATCTTTCAGACTGCTGTAATAATGTTGAATTTCTCCTGGGTTGTTTTTTTAATGGATGAAGCTTTTCATTCCCCTTCTGTTTGATTGTGGCAACTGCCTCCTAGAGTTCATATTCCTTTAGTTCTAAGATATCTTGTTTACCAGCAAATTTGCTAAAAATGTCATAAGGAAGGAAAAACAAAGTTATGGATTGTGGATCCAGCCACACTTGGACCCTGATCCTTCTGGATCCTTCTTTCTCAGTTCTCATGGTAATGAAAATTCACAGTATCATCAGCTGTCTGCCCAAGGCACTTCTTTGTGTGTGGTTGGGAATTCAACAGATATTCCAGGTTTTGCCTTTCTGGAAAAAGAGGAATGTTTTGAGTCAATCTTTCTGGTATAACACTGATAGATCTCCTTTGTCTGGCAGCTTCTTTCTGAGTTGTGAAAAAGAATAGACCATACTGAACCTTGAAAGAAGATTTTGGAGTAATTTGGGGCTGGGGAAAATTTAGTGATAGTTAGATGTGTCTTTGTTTTACTGTGCTATCACTATCTCATCCATAACAGTTTTGTTATTGCTGTCTCTGTAAAAGCCCTTCTGTAAAAATGAAAATATATTCCACTTGGCAACATGCTATGCTGTCGTATTTAATGTCACTGTAAACTTGAACCTGAAAATATGCAGGCCATTCACTGGGCAGTTCAATCTCTTTTTAGTGATTTTAGTGATTTCTTGCAAGAAAGATGATAATTTTTTTGTTTTGCTCTTCACATATTTTTACTGACTTTATAAGATCATTTCACTGCTCCCTCTGTGCAGTCATAGTGGGATCTATGGTGTATAAAGGAGTTTTACTTTTTACTGTAGTCCTGGAAAGGAAATATATATTTGAAACAAAACCATAAAGGAACTGTACATATATATATATATAGATATGCATGTTTGTGTGTGTGTGTGTGTGTACGTTATGTAGCTGAGCTCAGTAGTTCTTGAAGGGAGGTAGTTGGGGCTCCCTGAGTAGCAGTTTTGTAACTGTACCCCAACACTGTTGCAGTATACAATTTGCCTTGGTACCAGGCTAAGCTGTCTGTCAAACATCTCTACCAATGGGATATAATTTACATCACTGATCAAGGTNACCTGTACTATTGTGCAGAGCCACAGCTGATCTCGGTGAAGGTCTGTCTCTGCCCTAAGAAGTTTGTTCACATCTTGTCAGAGCAGGAGAATGGGATATTAGACAGGGGTCTGCCTGCAGTATCTTAAATGCTTTCCTTCAGCTGTAACTCATCCTATTGGTTCCATTATTTATAGAGTGATTTAATGGGGACCGATCACAGTCGAGTACTTTGTCCAAAAGGGAGCAGGCTTCCCCACACAAATGATGCCACCCGTTTTCAGTCTGAAGTTCTTGCTTTGAAAAGAGACACATGAAGCGAGAGGCACTGTTTGGATTTGTGACAGTGTGAGAGTGGAACAGGAGGTAAGGGAATGACTAATACAGCATGGTAAAGATGTAGAAGAAAACAGTCATGTTTTTCTGTAAGTGGTTTTGGTTTTTCTTCATCTACAAGGAGAAAAAAAAATTCTTTTGGTTTTGGGGTTTTTGATTGTTTGTTTTTCTTTTTAATATGAGTGAAAATCATAGGATTTTTACTTCCATTGAAAGAATTATTGTAATCCATAAACACCTGGCTTTTTTTTTTGTTTTGTTTCACAATAGCATTCTGTGCTTTTTAAAAGATCAAACAGAAAAACCCTATTAGAGGAAAACTATGACATGTGTAAAAGATTACCAAAGACATGAGAGTTCCAAAGGAAAGGTGCTGTACAAGAGAGACAATACATTCCTAGCATCAGTGAAGAATGCTTTTTTAGTGATGACTGCTCCTCCATGAGCTCAGTACAGAAGCTTATATTGAAAAGCCCTGAATAGAACATGAATGCTGTGGTGCTTTTTCTAAGCATCTGTTTGCCTTGTAATAGGGCAGTAACTGTGTTGACAGGTAAAGTAGTTTTTCCTGAAGAAATATTTCAATAGCTAGAGTGCCTGGAGTAGTCTGATGGTATCAGAATGTCAGATGCAATTTAGAGTAAATGCAGGCATTTCTGTCATGTTTCAATGGAGGAAAAAATACATCTATCTATCTGTCCTCAGTATTGATTAAGATGACTCCAGGAAGCAAATATATAGAAAAATATTTTTAAAATCAGTGTTTTGAAGCTAATAATAATTTAAAGTGTGTTTGTGATGTTCCTTTTCAGTTTTTTTTATTAATTACTCCTTAATACAGGGGGGGAGATATATGGTGTTTTCCCTAAAACTAGTAGATGAAATACCAATGCCACCTGTTTAGCAGGCAATTTTTTATTCTGATATGGCCAAAATGCTGAGGATTTATATGAACAAGGACAAACACCGTTTTTTCTTAAGCTAAGAAAGTGCTAGCTGGACCACTAATTTCCGTAAAATGATAATACACGAACCTGTTACAGATTGGACAATCCCAGATCTCACTGATCATATTGTTAGATCCAGGTTTTGAATTTCCCATCCAAAAAGTCTTCTGGGCCAAAGCTACCACACTCCCTATTTTTCCCGGACAGATATTAATTAAGCTATATTTCTGGTAAAGAATACAACTGAGTGTTCAAAAACCCTAGAGAAACACCATTGTCACTCTAAAAGCGTTACAAGAAATCAAAAATATCTGAATGAAAGAAAATGCTTCTGAAACTGAACTTTTAAAAAGTAAAACATGCAACTTGACACCCAAGACAAGTATTTTTACTAGATAGAAGTGCTAAGGAAAGAGCCCAGTGTTGAAGAAATAATAAAAATGAAACTTGCTAAAATCTAACACATGCTTCGTGTATCTGTCAGCACTGGCCAAGAGCATGTGTGGAATAACTGCAGTTTTTGGAGATGAAAGAAGGCATATTTTTAGAGTCTGAAGTACAAGAAAAAAACCAGTGCAGCCTGACTTAGATTGTCAGCAAAAGGTTACAGGATTCAGAGTTGAGTGTTTGATTGTATGAAAAAAAACTTTTCATGAAGAAGCTGAAGAAAACACATGGAGACGGAGGCCCAAGCATGAGTGATGGAAATGTTGCTGTTGGCTGTAAGCTGATTACAGCCAACAGCAGACTGAGACATGGTGACCTAAGCATCAACTACCCAACAAGGGCACTTCCCTGAGGAAGGTCACCAGCTCAAAAAAATAGAAGTGTCACTTTTCCCTTTTAGATAGCACTACAGTACATCCCCTTCAGTGTGATGAATGGGACATTGTTTGGAGACATCTACAAAAGTTGCAAAATCACCAGTATTACCAGTTGAATTACATGGGATTTCAAATGTTTTTCAGTAGGTCAGTAAGTTCACAGTGGTGTCCTGATCAAATTCTAGTTCATTTGAATTACTTGATAAAATTATATTCTGCAGCATTTCCTGCCCTAATGACTTACTTATGGACACTTGCTGTGTTCTTCCTTTGTTTCTGCATAATTTGCTTATAAAAACTCCTCTCCTAATAGAAATTAAATCTTCATGTTTATGCAAAAAGCTCGTTTAAAGGTAATCTAGTGATCAAATTAAGACCACAATTCTGCTGCCTACACACACTGGAAGGTGATTATAAAGGTACAAAAATGAGAATATAACAGTAATCCAAATCCATTTTCTTTGTCAAACTTCTTCAAATTTAGTTTCTTTAAAAGTGAGGCAGTAACAATAGACTTACAATGCTTCAGTGGTAATTATGTCAAAGTGTGCATCAGTTTGGAGTATACCTTTAAGATTCTCCTTAAAGCCAGAAACTACCAAAACATTTAATACAGTGCATCAAGTCACCATCAAATGTGTATTTCTAATTCTATGCATGCTGGACTTCTTTTAGCTTTCAGATGTGTTACATAAGTTGAAAATGTAGAGAAGAATCTTAAAAAAACTGTAGTGCTTTTATCAGAGGCACACATCTTGATTCCAAGAATCCAAGAATCAAATAGGAACATCAGAAAAATGCTTATTCATATTATTATTATATTACTAATGTTTTCCTGTGTATAATTAGAGAAGTTTGAAAGTTCTGTGGGTGCCTAAAATATCACTCGGTTCTAGAACGAATTGTTTCAGTAAGCATATTTTCATCATTTGGCACAGTATAGCAAGCCTTATACATACATATGCATGCAAGACATTTGCTTTAAACCTTACTTCTTTACTTCCATACCCTGCTCACAGAATACTACCTTGAAAAACAAGAAAAGGTAAATAAATAACTGTTCAAATGAGGAACATTTTTTGTAACACTGTTTCACCACTTTTGATCTATCACATTTCAGTCATTTTATCCATGGAGGAGTAAATTTATCCATCAGAAATCCTTAAGTCTCCCACCTACACTACTGTTTGGTCTTTTTAGAAAGATTCATATTCCTTTCTATGTTTTTTTATGTTAGAACGGAGATCAGTACCTCAGTAATACTATACTCTTGGCTACGAAAATTTTTCTATATAGCAGTTATTCTCCCTTATCCTTGTCTAAATATGAGGTGAAATAGAATTAAGCTAAGTATAACAGTATGGTTAGCACAGATTTTTTCTAACACCTTCCAGGTGAGTTTTCCTAAATTTTGCTCATCTGTTTTGAGAGAAAGTTTCACTTCCTACTATGCATGAAATATGTGAGATACTAAACTCTTGTGCTATGTCAGGAGTACCCTGCTGAGGAAGCTACCTGAGAGGAAGTGGGTACCTAATTTTCTTACGTATTTGCCTAATGTTTTTTCTTTCATGTATGATGAGCCTGATATTTGCATGCATTTGTAGCTTCCTTAAAAGTCAAATTTAACCACTAAGGGGAGAGTTGTACTTAAGACCCCATTTTGCTGTTATGCTCAAGCACCTCTCTTGGGTAGCCAGCCTCACTTCCTTCAACACTCTTAAGGGTAAAGCCTTACATTCAAGGCCTAATCTCCATTTTACAGCTTCACATTTGTAACTGCACTGGCTTGAAAAACACTGCACTATTTGTGCACCTGAGAAAGCTTAGAGGAGGAGAAAACTCTGAATCCAAGAATTTTCTTCCACTCCACTACTGATCCTAGAAGGGTATTACAAGGAGGCAAGATTTTGAAATTCCAACCATGGAGGACACCTGTCTCAAATTCAGACATTCTTCCAAAATTGTTAAGTTTTTAACCATTACCTAAGGTTTTGTGTCATTATTTGGCTCTGTGCATGACCAGGAGATGCTGCATTAGTCCAAACATTTCCTAGCATTGCTAAACACTGAATATTCTTTACATATTAGAAAATGAGGTAGAGAAACCTTGGCTGAAATCTACCAACTGTAACGTATTTTGTGAAAGTAAATCAGACCACTGTTTTCTGAAACAGTTATAAATAAATAATTCGTGAAATCTAAGAGATCATAAGAATCCTGCTGCCATTCTTTCCATAACTGAGAAATATTCTTCATATTTTAGAAGCTTGTTACATAGCAGGCGAAGGCTCTTCTTTCTGAAGATTTAAGAGACAGTCCCTCACCATTGCCATCACTAACATTTCAACTAAATTGCAACCAGTGGATTCTTTTTTCCCTCTCTTTTTTAAGGACTTGTATCTGGGCAAATCATCCTGAGTTGTGTGTGGAAAATACTGAGATTAATCTGAGACAAAACAATATTCTGAGGAGTAGCCTGATCTGAAACACATGGTAGTCAAAATTAATTTCAATTTCAGTATCCACAAAGGTTTTTTTAGCCAAGGATGAGAAGTTTATCCCCTCTAACCCTGTCCCCCACCCCACTTTTATTTTATTAGCTGTTATTTTTGTCCTAAATTTCTTTATATTTTTTAAGTCTGAAACTAGAAATATGGCAAAAAATGAACTTTAATTAAATACATTAATGAAAATGTATTTCTGCAGATGAAGAGTGTGGTGATATTTTTCTGTTTGATATTTGCTCAGTACATATTACTGAGGTGTCTTGAGCAAGCACTGCAGTGCAGTACCATTCTTGGCATGAGACACATTATGGGATTATTTTGTCCTTTTCTCCAAGTTGTACATTGCTGGTGAAGAGCCAGTATCGATCAGTCATGTGTCCAAATTCTTTCCTTACTGAAAACCTAGTAGTAGATCTATTTTCTTCCATCATTCCTGAAAGTGGTATTGAAGACTTGGAGCCTGCCTTCCAGGACCACTTTGCTAGAGATTAGATGATATATGTTCATCTCCTAATCAGCAGGATGTGTGGTGCATAGTGGAATAAAAAAAAATGGCATGGGAGTATGTGAGGGAAACAAGCAAGAGTGAAGGAAACAGAAACTAGAGCTTTCAAAACATCCATATTTGTAATGATTTTCAGAATAATAGAATTGAAGAACCATGGAAGCATTTAGGTTGGAAAAGATCCTTAAGATTATCAAGTCCAACTGCAAAGCTAACACTACCCAATCCACTACAAAAGCATGTCCCTAACCACCAGTCTGTAGGTTTATAAATCCCTTCAGGGTTGGTGACTTATACACTTCCCTGGGCAGCCTGTTCTGATACTTGATAACCTCCTCAGTGAAAAAATGTCTGCTGGTATCCAATCTAAACCTCCTCAGTACTACACAAGGCCTTTTAGTCTTATCATTCCATACCCAGGAAGAGACTGACTCCAGCCCTGCCTGGGGTGTCTGGCCTATGCCACTGTCCCTTGCAGCAGAGTGGTTCTCCCTGGTGCCTTCCTAGGTGCCTGATGCCAAGAGAGACATACAAAGTGATGAAGCTCACCTTATACTAGGAGTAGAAAAGTCAAGGAGGCATCAGAAGGCTGTGGGAGAGGCAAGGCAATGGAACAGCCTCCTGGTGGCTCTCCTTGAAGGCTTGAAAGAAGCAGCTGCAGCCCTGGGACAGGGCAGAGACATGGGGTTTACCTGGTCTGTGCCCCTATCTCTGCACCCCATTGGAGGGCAGGGAGAGATGGCAGGGATGGAGAGCAGGAGGAAAGCCCTGATCTCCTCCACACCTCCCAAGTGCTCAGGCTGAGATGTATGTTGCATGTGGTAGGCTCTGGCAAGATGTCAGGAGGGCTTGGGAGAAGAGCTTGTATATCCACAACCCTAAGCCCCTATACGCCCTCCAGTCACCACAGGTTAGCACAGTGCACCTGGGGTATGTGGTCAGGGAAGAAAGCGGAACATTTTGGGAGTGTTCCCTGCTGCCAATGCACTGGCACTATCGCACCCACTGTCCCGGGACAGGCTCCTGTGGAAGCCACAACACTGTGCAGCTGGGCAGTGGAAGGCAAGCACGGGCAGGGGCTGTCCTTGTGCAGTGCCCAGACCTGCTGCTGTCCCCTGTGCCAGAGCTGGTAGAGCAAGCCAAGTGTCCCAAGGTCCCCATGGAGCCTGCATGCCTTGTGTGTGCGCCTACAGGGGCCCTGGACAAATGTGGGCAGACAGACCCTGCTGAAAAATATCGTGGTCACAGCCCTTCCATGGTGACATCACAAGGGTGTGAGACACAGATGTTTCCCTTTGTTGAGCTTCTTTAAATTCCTTTCATTCAAATTCCTTAGCCTTTCCTTAGCCCTTTGAATGGCATCACAGCTCCTGCATCAATTTGTATTATTTATGAACTTGCTGGGGCTGTGCTCTCCCCCCTGAATGAATATCTTAAATAATATTGATCCCGATCCTGACCCTGGGTTACAATACTATTAGCTGGCCCCAAATGGACATTGTATTATTCATTGCAATCCTCTGGCCCTACATTAAGTTACTGAATGAATCTATTCCATTTGAAGAAAGCTCTGTCTGGTACAGTCAGAATGGCCATTTTGCATATAGAATAAATGCTTGGTGGTGACTTACTGAGGACTGCCTCCTGTGTCTTCAGTTACAACTCTTCTTTTTTTGCAATTAACAAGCAAAAGTTATGTTACTAGATTAGTAAGGGATCTTAAACAAGTAACTTTTAGTTGCAGATCACAAGAGTAATAAGTAACATGCTGCACAAAGCTGTATTTTGTAGGGTTGCAATATCTTTGCAACTTTGATATCTCCTTTTATAGTGACAGCAGGAGAAGACCGGAAGATCTGCACAGCATGTGGTTTGTCATGATTGTGCCCTGTCTAGCTTTCTATACTGTATGAGCCTTGTTGACTTGACTTTGTGTTTCTCTCCCTCTTTTCCTCCCAACATCAGCCTTTTACATATTCACAGCATAGCACAGGTATTTCTCTACTGTTTTTTGACACAAGCACAGGTGACAGCAAATCAGCTATTATCCACTGATGGATTATCTATGAATTAAACAGTAGGCACAAGCAGCTGTGCCTGCTGCAGGACTGCCAGGGAAGGTGCCAGTCTGAAGTGCTGTGTGCCAAAAGGCCCTACATTAAGACTCCCATTCCTCAGTTACATCTTTGCATTATGGACCCTCCTTTTTTCCATAGTTATCCATTAAAGGCTTCTGCCCTTTCCTTCATATAATTCAGTTGCACACTTCCACCAGCTACCAGACAAATGGGGTGTTAACCCTGTTCCTATACAGCCTGAATTATTTAATGCTGATTCCACAGATTGCTGAATGGATTCCCTAAAATCATGCTTTGTTTTATTGTGAAAGGCTCATATTTTAACTCCTATGTGCCTCACAGCAATAGAAGCAGAAACTGAACTTCTTATCATTTTGTCCACTTCTAGCCAAGGTGCTGGGAAGTGGGAAAAGAGAGCTGCTGAGTTTTGGAAAGACAACTTCTAATAAGATAAAAATAAAAATGGAATCTTTACTTTAAAATAATTTTTAAAATTTTCAACACACATATCACCAACAAATGTAAGACCAAAACACCCTCAAGCTACACCAGGGGAGGTTCAGGTTGGACATCAGAAGGAATTTTTTCACAGAAAGGGATGTTAAACATTGGAGTTCTCTGCCCAGGGAAGTGACAGAGTCGTCATCCCTGGAGGTGTTCAAGAAACAACTAGACAGAGCACTTAGTGCCATGGTCTTGTTGACAAGGTGGTGATTGGTTGAAGTTTGGACTCAATGATCTGAGAGGTCTTTTCCAGCCGAAATCATTTTGTGATTCTGTGAACATACTGCACATGAACTGCCGTCTTACTGGTTTATCCTCTTTTTTCCACTGATGTTCATATATCTGTCTTTGTATTTTCAGATATAGTATTCTGGGTTTGCTGCTTGGAAAAGAAAAGCCATGGCTTCCAACACATCGAACCCTGCTAACCATTTGCCATACTTCTTTGGCAATATCACACGTGAAGACGCCGAGGAGTATCTGATGCAAGGAGGAGCCAGTGATGGGCTATACTTGCTCCGCCAAAGCCGGAATTACCTGGGGGGCTTTGCCCTGTCCTTGGCCCATGGAAGGAAGGTTCACCACTATACAATTGAGAGGGAGCTGAGTGGGTCATATGCTATTGCAGGAGGCAAGTCGCATGCCAGTCCTGCTGAACTCATTAACTATCACTCAGGGGAAACGGATGGCCTTATCTGTCTACTGAGAAAACCTTTCAACCGGCCATCGGGTGTTGAACCCAAAACAGGACCCTTTGAAGATTTGAAGGAGAACCTTATCAGAGAGTATGTCAAGCAAACTTGGAATTTGCAGGTAAAACCAGACTGATCTAGCCATAAAGTAATCTTTGAGCTAGGAGAAAAAGAGATTGCAGTGTTTTTTTTCCAGCTGTTGCTGATGCTAGGTAGTATTTTTTCACAATGAATTCATACCTGTTTGAGTTTTTACAGTGAGGATTTTTTCTCCCCAGTACATGCAGTAACTTAGCAATAAGCATAGGTTTCCTGAAATTTAAACCCTTAGGATTTCTGCAATGTCCTGGGTTAGCATAATCTTATGTACCTCTCCATTAACTTATGTCATCAGATTTGGACCAAAAATTAATTCATGTGATGAACAAGATACAGAAATGGTCTGTCTCATTGCTTTTAATTCTCATTTTTTATGGATTGATATGCAGGCAGGCATGGTGACATGATGACTTGTTTTACATCCTACATTCTTAGTTGGCCTTGTTTCTGTGATGCTAATTTAGATTATATCCAAAATTTAGATTATGTCCAAAACAGAACTTGTTCCTGAAACAGAATAGTTTCTACACTGCACAGCACTGCTTATACATCTTCAGTGCTACAGCAGTCAAGAAGGAATTTTCCATGTGGAGGACAAGAGGTTGGGTTTTTTCCTGAGAATTACTATGAAGAAGCCAGTCTTACCGTGGAAACACTAGTGTAGGAGGCTGCAAAAGGAATAATATTTCACGTTGAGATGCCATGAGTTACCTTTATGAACTCACGAAGTTACACGAGGTTTCTAATCTCTTTTGCTGTTAGCAAGTAACCCTATGAATTCTGCCCTGTAACATATATGGAGCTATCCCCAAACTGGGAAAGCCTGAAACTTATACAATCTTTTCTATAACTGCTGAGGTTCACAGTGTTTTTTCTGATGAGTCTGAGCTCAATCTAGAGGGAAGTTGATGAACTCTGGTTAAACACTGGTGAAACTAGTGGGCGCTGCCCTCAAATTCCGGGCCCAATTTAGAAGTGGTAGGTTGTAGACAAGGTTAGAAATTTCTAAGTTAATATGACTCTAAATAATTCACTCTAAAATTGGGACTGTTCTGTCTGGGAACATTTACATTGATGTCTTTGACATAGACATGCTGCAACAGTGCAAAGAACCTTCAGTTTACTATAGTACACTGCCATAGGATATGGAATTTGGAAATATGTTTGAAATCTCAGACTGACTCTAATTCTATTTAGCTATGTCTCATTAGCATAACAATATGACTTTATTTTAAGTTTAAATACTGATATATCCATGGTTTTATTTACTGGTTAATTTTCCTTCTTTTTCTCAGAGGTAAAGGGAGAACCCTGGTTTTGTGATGTTTAGATTACCATATGTTAGTTTCTGGTTTAAAATCTTTATAGCGACCAGGCTTTTTCTTCACATACAAGTATGTGCAGGTTTTTTCCAAAAGTGGTCCCAAAACACTGGGAGTCTACCTGTCATCTTTTTATTGCTGAAGATAGTTTGACTGTTTCACTGTGTTTTCACTGCTCTCTAGGGGCATGCTCTTGAACAAGCTATCATTAGTCAGAAGCCTCAGCTGGAGAAGCTGATTGCCACTACAGCCCATGAGAAGATGCCATGGTTCCATGGGAAGATCTCTCGGGAGGAGTCAGAACACCGTATACTCATTGGGTCAAGAAACAATGGAAAATTTCTGTGAGTTTATTTTTCTGTGGTATTGCTGTTTGCCTCCAGTGTTACTGTACAGCTCTTCTGAATAAAGCTCAATTCAGAGTATGCCCCAAAACACAGTTCATCCACAGTGAGGGGACCCAGTTCAGCATAATTTACATGACATGATGCTTCCTGCCCTAAGCAAGTCCCTCTTAACTAAAAATGGAAAACTATAACAAAAGCATGGAACACCTGCAGGGGTGTCCACTAAGGCCTCCTGGACCCAGTCGTGACAAGCCCAGGGCAGCACCCTCTGGCCTTTGCAAAGACCAGGGGGATGTCAAAGCCTGACTACCTGCACCCCATACACAGGCTTATTAGACAGGTACAATTATAGTCAAACTGTCTATGTTGCAGCTGTTGGGATCTGAATCTCTCAGATCTCCCAGGAATAGTGGTGGTGCTTTGTTTTGTAGTTTTAAGCAACATAATGAATTGCTTCTAACTTGACAGCACTATTTTGTGTCTGTTGCTTACCCTCTGCATTTACCAAGCCTAATGATCCTTAGTTTTCTGAGCACAAATGTGTCCTTAGGATAGTGACTGACAGCCATCATCATTAGAGTCAGACAAAGCCTTCTAACAAAACAGAGTGTTTTTGGAAAATACTCATTTGAAAAATATGTTTTAACAGAGATGTCTTTTGTCGTTCCCACTCCCCACCCAAAAAGTATTTATGTAATGATAAAAAATTAGGCATAAAAGTCATGGCCAAGTAAGGATCACTTAGAGCTGTATAATTTCTGAGGGAAATTTCATCACCTACCTATGTAGTTTTCTTTAGCACTCAGCCTTCTTCGGCTTTTTTTAGAGGCAGTCCAAGGTGAAACCACACAAGTGAGTGCAGGAAGGATATGCTTCTTCAGTACCAGCTCTGTCACTCTACTGATTTTCTGTAATTGTGCCATACTAATTGCTAATGTGGGTGCAAGCCTCGCATGTTTCCATGTTTCAGTTTTAGTTGACAAGAACCAATAACTCCTTTAAATCCTATTCCCAGTAGAGTGAATTCCTATGAGGTCTTAACCACAAACGCTTTGACTGCAGTGACATCTCATTTCTTGAACTCTCTTTCCTCTCCTCAATCCTTGAATTTTCTGTGTTTCATAGCTGCTCTCACCCACGTGGCCATGCATGTCTGTTTTCAGCCTCATATTCCCCATTGGAGGGGATCAAATCCAGAGGGGCATTTATCTAGGTGCTTTTGCTGCAATGTGTAACAAAATATTGTAATAACGTTGTCACAGATTTTGTTATACTTGTAGTAAAAAAAATTGTTACAAAAGTTACAAAAATTTGTGGCGCCATGTACTTCTTCCTGCTGCCTAGGAGTTTAGAGGATTTGATAAACATAGTTGCTGTTGCAGATTACCACTGCAGCATCACCACACAGCCTCTCCTTTTTCTTGCCCTGTGACTTTGCAAGTCACTTGTTAAACATAAGGTCCAGTAATTGAAACAAAAGGCAATCCTTCCTTTTAATGACACTGTTATACCTAAAATTATATTGTTTTTTGCTTTCTGTTTTAACACCTTAGCAAATCAACTTTATATCAGCTGAGTCGTGATGTTGATCACAGATTAAAACTGGCAGCTTTCCCAGTCTGCCTCAGGGACACATTGGTTTTTCTGTGGCCAAAGTACTTCTCTTTGGGGCAAGAGGGGGGAGCGAGGAGCTGGGGAAGTCGGAGGAGGGGGGAAGAAAACTAGTTTTTCTTGAAAGAAAAGGATCTATTAACTAACATTACTTAACAATAGGAGTAGGTTTTTGAGTAAGAGAGTGAAAATTGTGAAGATATTTGACATTTTCAGCCTCTATTATAAACACTGGTCTCTTTTTAATCTTCTATAAGCATCCCTACTGCTTTGACTGAAAATATTTTCCTATCATTTTCCTGTGTTCCTCAAAGATGGCCTAGAAGGCATTTCTGATGCTGTTTGCAGTGACATACTCAATGAGTTGAGGGAGAGCATTCAGACCTTCTCCCACAGGACTGGTTATGTCAATGGATCCATATTTTATATAGTTTTGATGGAACTTAGGTGGCTGCTTTCATATTGGGGAGAGAAGCCAATAGTGGAGAAAATGCTAATTTTAAGGCTCTGTTTAAACCATGAGAAGTGCTCATAGTATGAACTGCTAGTGTATTGATCTTGGGTCCCTCTTATTAAGGACAAGACTGCTTACCCCTGCATCTGTAGGATGCTTTCTGATGTATCAATTGTTCTTGCACAGACTTCCTATCTGGCCATTTAAGGATGTAGTAAGCACTCAGCTGCCATTTGCTCCTATGGTCTCAGGGAAGAAACAGGGAGAGAACTTCCGTCTACCCCACAGTTCAGTAGCCAGTGCAGCAAGAGAAATAATGTGTTGCTCATTTGTGTTGAAATCAGTTACTTTACATTCCTGAGTCCTAGCTGTCAGACCCATAGACAATAAATAACATAACATAAGAATAATAATAAAACTGTCTAATTCAGAGAGGTTTATTGTTTCCTGCAGTAGGTTGCCCAACATGGGCTTACTTGGCAGGTGTTGAGAAATAAACCACTCATTTCTGGCTAACTGAAGCAGTAGCAGCAAAACTGTTGAGTGTGAGAGTGGTGCACTATTTTACGTTTCAGGCACAGACATCACATAGTTGTACTTACCCAACAGCAGTGCTTTTCCAAATATTCTGTACATCTGTGGATTGCTGACTTTAAGGTTGTGACTGAATTAGGTACCTAGGGACTCTTTTTCTAACACTGGTTGAGATAATCAAGCCCAGTAGTTGACTGGAAGGTAAAACTTTAGAAAATTCAAGGTCTAAGAGATGTTTGCTTGTTGAGGTAGGAATTGGAACCTGGGATTTTCAAAGAGATTACTCTGAGTACTCTGAGGTTATTTAACAAGTCTGCAAATGGATACTTGTATGTCATAAAAATCACATTGTTTATTATGGAGAAAATAATAAATATTAGAAGGCTAGAATATCTCCATATATTTTTTACAAGGGTCTCCAAAACTTCATTACAGTAGACATTTGCTATCCATCTAACCTACCTACCTTGAAACAAAATCTGGTAAAGCAGTCTCTGTAATAATACAAATAACATCTGATTTCTTTAGCACTGCTTTGCAGCAATACAAGATTATCAAATCTAGAATTATTTTTAATCTCTTAAATATTGAATAGTAGAAAAGCTTCCTGACTACAGTTCAAAATACCATGTTTAGCACCATTAAAAAAAACCACTACAAAGCATCCAAGGAAAAATTCTGAGCCAAATGTGGATGTTTTACCAGGGACCTTTCAAAGATATTTTTTCCTGGCTTAAAAGTCAGTAAAGTATGTATGTGGATGATAGAGAGTTTGTTTTCAAACCTAAACACAGAAACCACGAAACAAAATTACATTAAATGGGAAGTAGTGCCTACCTCTTCTGCGAAGAATGTTTATGTAAGATTGCCACTTTAGGCATGAACTTTGGAGGAAAAAAATAGCAGTGGAATGGAAGTAAAATATCTCTAAAATTATCTGAAAAAAAACCCTGAAAATAGAGAAATTTATGTCTGATGCCCCACTTAACTTCACTAACACTTTTACATTCTAAATTGGATGATGGTTCTTGATCAAATTTCTGGGTTTTATTACATTTTTCCTGTAGGGAACACTGATCATAGGTCAAAATATTAATATTGGCGGTACTTTTATTAATATTGTAATACTATTTTTATTAATAATGCATCATTAAATATTGATACTATTGCTAATATCTATGTGAGCTCATGCATGCATGTGTGGAACTGTAGAAAAATAATTTATAACTTTGCTAAAAGCAAACAACAGAAGACTTTGTTTTCTCTGTAGTTTCACATATGAAACACCTCTGGTATGTGAGAAGGGTTGGAATTTCTTGATTTACCATCAGTAATGACCATTTAAGTTACACAAGCATGTGATCTGCATATGTGTTAAAAAACAGAAGTTCTGAAGCTGCAGAAGGATAAAGAGTATTCAGAACTACTGTTAAATTTAAAAATTCAATATTAGGGGAATTGTGAGTGAAGGCATTGCAAATTAGCAGTTTAGTCTATATAAACTTTTTACAGCTGTTCATAGCAGTATGTAGTTCACATAAAATATGAACAGTTGTGTAAAAGGAAAGTCAAAAATTATTTTGGTGTCATATGAATGTCTTCAGTAGGTAATGAGAATATTAAAGGGGACAAAACTAGTTTAGACTATTATAATGAGTCACACTAATATGCCATATCATGGCATTCCAGGACAAATAGAAACTAGACTGTCTCTTATATGTCATAATAGTTAATACTAGTAACAGTATTTCAAAATAATAAGGTTTGAAGTGCAGTTGACTGTAAGAGTTTTCTTGTCTTTTGTCTGACCAAAAATTTCTGTTCCTGCTATATGTAGCAGTACATATTTACACTAATATTGCTACCTTCTTCTAGGAGTTTGCTGCTGCCAGACCACATACTGAGCTAGGTCATTTTTCTGACCTTGTAGAGAATTCTTGAGATAATTCTATCAGTATTAAGTTTTTATCCCTAAAAGGGACTGGACATTGTTGACATCATAAAAGATGAAAACAATCCTATTAAATGTGACCTTAATTCAGGTATAGTATGATGATGAAGCTCCTCTTGAAATTGCCAAGCAGTTGTTAGTCTTAGATGACCATAAAAATTTTTCAGGGTAAATGATAATATACAGAAAATGAACTGTGTTCCTGGAGATGCTGTCTTCCTCTCCACAGCAGCCTGGATGATGCCCATGACTCTTTGGGAGAGCTGTTCACTGATCTTCAGTTAGGTACGTGTTGGGTGCCACTTGCAGACCAGTGTGGCAGGGCTGCGGCTTCTCAGGACGGGCCCTGCACTGAGTGCTTCAGGAGCAGAGTGGGTCTGAGGTGTGAAGAAAAGCTGAGATCCCTAACTGAGATAGCTGTACTAAGAAGAACCCTTATTGGAGGTGCAGTTTTACTGCAGAGCTGTTTGCTAGGGGTTTGGTGCAGCATGGTGTATTTTGCTGCCAGGGTGAAGTCAACTAAATAGATTAATGTGATGAAATCCTTTTGCACAAAAGTATTTTGTAACTGTGCAGCAGACTCACCAGGAGATGAATTTTTAGGTTCCATTGATAGCAATAGAGTGAAACTGAGATATCTCCTAAATTCTGTAGTGTTCTGACATTTTTGAAACAACTTTGAATATGTTACTGAACACGGGAGAAGAAATGATGCAAATGAAGACAGCAGTCAATCCATTTTGCCCTTTATATAATTCTTTTACAGATGGCATCAAGTTCATTTCTTATTACCCTCAAGCTTGGAACATATGCAATGTGCAGCAAATCTCTGAAGTGATAATGCGTAGCCATGTTGTTAGTAGCATTACCAGAGAGGTGGTCATAAGGGCAGACAAGCAGAGAATGGCTGGAGCTTGATCAGAAGTGGGGAATGTCAATATCTCTGGTGTCAACAAAGCTGTTATTGCTTAGAAGACAAAGCAATGCTGAGAATAAAATTTAGCATGCCTTTGGATTCAGGAACAAGAATAATTTCACACCATTCCTAAAGCAAGCATTTTACTAGTTTATTTTCTTCTTAATTCTCCACTGCAGGATACTGCAACTTCTGGTTTTTTCAACACAGTCAATGAGGCATGTTGTAATAGCAATTTATTTCTTTGACCCTCAGGGATATTTTTCTTCAGAAAGAGAGGGATCATTTAGGTTTTCAGATGGAAACAGAAAAAATTTGGGACATTGTTCTTTTTGCTCCCAAATGAAAATACCAAAACAGGGAATGGAAAGCTATTTACACTGTAATGATGCTCCAAATTGTTATTGGTTGCAATCTAGCTCGCAGTCCCAAAACCACAAAAAATACTCAAACACACATTGCATGAAACATAAAATCAATAACTAAACATTCTCTGCATTGCCTCAGGTAACAATTTGAATTACTACATTTCTTATTCTGCTGTTTTAAAAATGTATGTCATAAAAAATCTAGATACTTTGGCACTTCTCTAATATAGCCATGTATTCAAATCTGTTTTTAATGAAGTTGTTCATATTTCTGATTAATCTCAGTGGATGAAATGACAATGATGTTTATTTACAGGTGTTTATTATCCTTGTGTTTTTCTTCAGTACATTTGTGATTCTCTGCAATAGCATGACCTGAAAGACCAGGTGATACCTCACTGCCAGCTTCCTTCCTTGAAAAAATGCCTTTTTTTTTTTTTTTTTAATAGCTTTTTAAAATGAAGACTTTTTGGTTACCAGATTTTATTGGAGAAATATTATTTTTAATTTCAGAGCACTTTAAAGCAGATAGTGCATTTGGACTTTTGAATTTTTTCATCAAAATTCTGAAAATTGTTACTTTCCATAGAAGGAAAGTTCCATATAAAAAGAGAGCTCCCAGATCTGATGTGAAGGCCCTGGGTAATACAGGCATCAAGAAGATATGAAACTTTTATTTCCATTCAAAAAGGTTTCAGCTTACAGCCTTTTAATTTGAACAGCATTTACCTTTGATTCTATTTTTTACAGCAACTGCTGACATAGAATTGGTTACTGTTACCCAGCTGCAATTCTGGAGGCTTAGCCTAACCTAGGGAGCCATTACCACAATCTGCAAAACCAAAATGAAATTATGAATTATGGCTTGGGGCAATCCATGTCACCCAGTAATGGTTCTATTGGCCAAAACTGAGGCTTAGGCTGTCAATTCAATGCACTTGATACTTCTGCTCCTCAGACATATTTGGAAAGATGGTAGTATCTTCTAGTTTTGTGTTTTTTAGGGATCCAGGTTGTGTACCTCCTGATTTTGTCTTTTGTAGGGATCCAGGTTGTGCTGGAGTTGACTGGCTGCAGTTTGAAACCCACGTGCTCCACAACCCTAAGGGAACAAGAATCCCATGGACCCTGATTAATCATGGAGGTGTTTTTAGGGTGTGCACTGATAGAGCTGTCTGACAGAAGCTGACACGACTGTGAACTGCAGATGGCTCCAGAGTTGTGTAGCTGTTGGGTTAGGGGAAGGAAAAGCTCTGAAATGCAATTACAACCTTGTAAACCTGAACGCTGCCTAAATCCTGCACTGAAGAGTGATAGAGCTGTTTGGGTCTGTGCCATGGTTATTAGAAATCAGGCCTGTCCCCTTCCATGGGTGCCTGTGCTCTCAAGAAATGTTTGCAGTGCCTCTTGTGAGACTTGCAAATGAGAAGTTTGTTTCAGTAGAACAAATTGTATCGGAACCATCATTTCTTCCTGTGGCATTTTTATAATATTATTTGTACTTTATTCTGAAGAGAAACCTTATTGCAATGAAACACCATTTGTTTGTGTCTAGAAACAATGCCCTCTGTTCTGAAAATATTTTTCTAAGCTTTATTTGCTTAGAGCAGGTCAGAAGAAGACAAAGTAAAAGTCACTCTTCATTTTCGCAGAGCCCATTGCTCTTCACTGGTCAGTCAGCACAGGAAATCAGCACACTGAGAAAACAACTACATGCCATGAAGAAACCACAATGTGTTTCAATTTGCTTTAGAGACTTATGCAAGTTACTTTGGTTTCAGAATACAAAAAACTGACTCTACTTCCCTTTTCTTTTAACAAGTGTCCTGTTCACATCTTAGGCAACAAGAATCCCTCTACTTGAAATAAATAGGTGCATGAGTAATTCAGACAAAACACAGTTTTACTTCTGCCTTGAACGAGTCAGCTGAGGAGAATCATTTAATACTTGCCTCTGCAATCTTCTGAGATATAACAGCAAGTACCAATGTTGCACCAGCAAATCTTCTTAACACCTTAGTGACAATTTACTGCTATATTTCTTTTTAAGGCTGTTCAAAAACTTTAGTGAAAGTAGATTTCTGTGCACACCAGAAGAAGAAAGGTTTTAGTGGTCTAGAATCTAGGCTTTCCACTAAAAAAAAAAAAAAAAAAAAAAAAAAAAAAAAAAAAAAAAAAAAAAAAAAAAAAAAAAAAAAAAAAAAAAAAAAAGCTGGACAATTTTACCTTATTGCTCTCACACTGACAGCTTCAAGTGAGCATGGGAACTCACCTGGAAGAAAAAGCCTTCTTTTTAAACTCTGAAATGTTGCACCAACTATGATGGAGCTAGTAACAAATTCCTATCTGCTCTGGGTCCAGTCATCTGAATACACTGGTCTCAGTGTCAGCTGGCCCTGAGTACATGTAAAACAACTCTGTCATGCTTTGTAGGCATCTCAGAGGACACTCCCAGGTCTTCTGGAATAAGGGGATCATCCTGGCTACTTGTGAGTTTTAGACAAAGTTTTTATATTACATTCAGCGATTTCTCCATGGTGAAGTTCAGATGAGATATGTACAGTCCAATACCATGTGAAGTTTCATATTAATTTTATGTGAAATCTGCAACAAAACCTTAATATCTTTCCTGAAATTATAAGAATTATTACAGAAATACATTATTTTCTTTACATTCCCAGCCATCAATAAACTAGTTCAAACTTTAAAAATTTGCCTTTTCGCATTACATTCTTTTAGTATTTTATCTTCTTTTCATACTGTCATCTCTTTATTTCAAAACAAAAGATACAAGAGGTAACGCAGTACTGCAGAAGCTTTCAAATGCGTATTTGCCCAGAGAGTTCTTTATGCAGTGTACAGTGTCCTGTAGCTGCCTAACAGTGCCTTACATCATTGATTTTTTTTGTTTTCATCTGTTGCCGTTTTGGAAGAAAAAAGAGAAACTTTATGCAATTTATCTGAAAATTAATTACATTTAGAAATAAATGAAAGGCTTAACAAAAAGTTTTCAGAAGTTGCATTGCTGATTTTGTTTTGTTTTCAAATCAAAAGCTTTAAGGAAAGGGTGTTTAAAAAAGAATGCTCATTCCTAGTAAAGTGTAACTCTGAAAATCTTTCTTATTCCTACAGCATTCGAGAAAGGGACAGCAATGGTTCCTATGCCCTGTGCCTACTGAATGATGGAAAAGTACTGCACTATCGTATTGACAGAGATAAGACAGGAAAGCTCTCTATACCTGATGGAAAAAGATTTGACACCTTGTGGCAGGTCTGTTAAATTTATATCACGTGGATATCTGTCATCATGTTTCCATATAACTGACCAAGGCAACATTGTTTCATTCTGCCTTGTGAGAAAAGTCTTTGGCTAAAACCAACCAACGTTTCTCCAGGTTATTTGTCGTATATTTCCCACATTGTGTGGTTTCAGCACATGAAGAAAACAGATGTCAATGTAGAAAGCTATGTGAGTATAGAGAGTGTAGTCATTTTTATATGTGATGTTGCAACCTGGCCAAGTTCAAAACTGTGATTAATTATTCAGTTAGCTGAACATTCTGTAGAATGAAAGTCCATTTGCATTTGCAAGTAACCACATTCAATAATGGATATGCTTGGTTTAGTCTTTTGCTAACGTCCTTTATGACAGCCACCAACAGAATTCTAGCAAGCAAAAAGAGGATGGTTTAAGATGCTGCCCACTGACTTAAGCTTTGAAATTTTCTGCCTTCACATCTGCAAAAACATGGCTTGCTGAAGCTGACCACCAAAATATGTCTGACCCCTGGTAAAGATTAAGCAATTAGGAAGTCCATAGCTCACTATGCCATGGTTGATACTAAAACTGAATATTAGTGAAATGAATGTAAATTGAGAGTATTAAGGGAATTGAAATCCCTGCAGAAATCTCTCTTGCTTAAAAAATCTATTAAAACTAGTAAAGTGAGTCACAAATCTAAAATATGAATCTTTGCTTGCATATATTAATTCTTAGCATTTTTGTAAATGTCCTACATATTTGTTTCCTGATGTCACTGGAAATTTAAAAGCAGCTCTGCTATCTTAAAATTTTTGTGAGTATGTCTGCAACTCTTACACTCACTGGCCTTCTCCTTTATACCCAAATGGAAAATAGCAATAACAAACCTGTAAAAAATGATGTGGAAAGGACAATCCAGGAGCACAAATGGCCACAACTACTGGTGCTATACATTTATTAACTGTGCACATCCCATTGCAGCTCTGAGGTCCAAAGAAAGTATTGCATATTAGGACAATTTGTACAATTGTGCCCAAAAATTAAAAAAAAAAAGAGTGGAAACTCAGAGTTATAAAAATAAGTTATTTGCTCCAAGTTACAAGGATGTTTAATAGCAGAACCAGGGGGGAAATACTGACCCTTACAAATCCAATTCCTGGATCATGTTGCACTTTTATCCACAAGATTACTTCAGAAACATGCACCCCTGCTAAATAGAAATAAAGTAAAGAATATGTGCAGTAAATATCTGCAGTATGCCAAGGTCAGTTGTTGAAATAGATATCAACTGTTGTACATATACACACATTTCTAAAGAGACAATATATTTAATGACACCACCCTTGTATTTTCATATCTTTCTCTCTCATTATTTCTTTTTTCCCTTCCCCTCTCCTTCTGCTAGTTAGTTGAGCATTATTCATACAAACCAGATGGATTATTAAGGGTTCTTACCGTTCCTTGTCCACAACATGGCTCAGAAAATGGTGAGTTATTCCTATTATTTTTGGTATGTGTAAAGAGACATGATAATTATGATAAATAGGTGTGCATTTTTTTCACTTGCCACGTCAGTGGGTGCAGATTTTCCACTCTTTCAAATGATGTATTGTCTGGCAGACTCTGCATGATGGAGGCAGGTCCTGTAGCTTAAGGCTACCAAATTAAATTCTGGGTTTAAATTATTGTCAGATCAGAAATGTGGTTTGCTGCTCAAAGTGGCAATGTGTGTTGCTTGGACCATACACACCAACAAGGTGGTCTTCCCAGCACCACTGCTCCAGTGGTCCTTACTGCAAGCTGAAGCAGGCACAGCAGCAGTGCTGCTGCAGGAATTCAGGTTGAGTGCAGTGAGGTGTGCACCCAGCAGGTGAGCTCCTGTGCTGGGGAGCTGGGCAGAACAAGACATTGGCTGTACCTGATGCTGAAAATGGGGTCAGACAGGCATTCCTTGATAGCTTGTGGGAAAGGAGGAGAAGAGGTGGGGGAAAGTGCCAGTGTGCTTTTTATCCTGTTTGTTCTTTAATATCATGTCACCCTGAAGAGACATTGTCCTCCCTCTTGCCCTGACTGAAAAGGGAAAAGAGATGCATCTGACTGATCTATGTCCAACTTGTACTCTTCCAGAAGTGTTTTTCTCTCTCTAAGGCCACCTTCTGTCATTCTAACTGGATACCAGTGCCATGGTGAGAGGATATAGAATAATATAACAGAATCATAGAACCATTTAAGTTGGGAAAGATCATAAAGTCCAACCCTGAAATTTTTACTTCTACCATTCCTTTGAGTCACTACATGCTTTTTCCACCATTATTTTTCTGCTCCTTTGAGTAATTTGAATTTGCTCTTACTTTTGTCTCTGTGTCCAGAAATACCAGTCTGCTGCATATAAGGGACAAAAGCAAAGAATATAGTCCAAGAGAAACACTGTAATGTGATTTAAAAACTAAATCAGTTGATCCCCTCTGTAAAATTATATGTTCTTACACAAACTTCTTACTTTGCTCAGCATCATTTTACATTTGATTCTTTTGCAGATAATCTTGGTTTTAATACTCATCCTTCTTCTGGAACACTTCCTAAGGTAAGTGAAGGTGGTGGTATAGCAATAGCATTCATTTGAGAAGGCTTGCAGTCACATACTGCTTTGGGGATCCTAATTCTAGGATATTATTTCATCTGTCAGTTTATTTTCCTAGGGTTATAAACAGTGACTTGAAAAGAAATTTAACATATTATATCATGGTATTGCTTCCATCAATGTTTTGGATGTGCTAATTATAATTTAACTTTTTGAACTTCTTTCACACATATAATGTATGTGAAAGAACAGTATTTTACATAGGCAAAATGTCTCCTGGATGGTCATATTCTATGATTGTATCAACACTAGGAGGAGAAATGCCTCATTGCTTACGTTGTTCACTTTGACAATCTGCTGACTGAAGCAGAAACGGAAGTCCAATTTATCTTCATATTCAGTCTGTGTAGTTAACATCAGACTTTGCACAAGGGTTTAATTTCTTATGCACTGCATTGGGGATGATTCTTTCATCAACTCCATGAAGAGTGAGCAAGTCCACCTGTTTTTATGATTACCTAAGTTTTCAAAGTCCATTGACTAGAGGAGCCACAGAATCACATAATACTGTCTTGTTCAATGTAGTTGATTTAATCTAAAATAAGGAGTTAATTTTGGTCATTTCCCTGCATAACTTAATCATATATGTCATTATCTTGATGCAGTCCCCCATTATAGAAAAAAAATTTATTCAAATAAGTAATTACCCATTTCAGTACAATTGACTCCTAGCAGGCCTGTGAACAACCACTCTCATACCTTCGTTTCTGAAAACCAGGTACCTTTTTAAATCATTGGAAATTAAATAACCAAAATCAGTCCCTTTTTCATTAAACATTTTTAAAATTTATTACTTCTTTATTAATAATTATTAATGATTAATAATAAAATATTTTACATTTTAAAATTAAATATAAAAATATTCTCTTGAGGTTTGGTTCTGTGCCATTTACAAAGATGTCCATGAAGTTTAAGCACACAAGACCACATGTATATCACGTGGTATACATGCAGTTGTAGAGATAGGGCAAGGACATTCAGTGTGGGAATACTGTGTATGTTTCTTAATATCCACAGAAAATTTCACTGTATAAGTGTAAATTTAACTGCTTAAGGCTCATCATGATAGCTAGAAAGGAAGTCACCACAGCTGAGAGTGCATATTTTGCAAAGAGTCTACTAAAACATTGTTTAAAGCTTCAACATATTTGACATTTTGAGCTTATTAAAACTGAAATATGAATTTGTGTTTTATTTGAGGCATTTTAAAAATGAGCCTGCTAAACATAGAAAATGGAAAATTTTAAATTACTATTACTACTTATGGAGCTCAAGACTTCACTGAATATTTCCAGCTTCTTGCACATTAATACTTTTTTGAAAAAGCAGTAACTCATGAAGATTTTTAATATGCCTGAAATATATTTATTCAAATTATACAAAAACAAGAAATACACCAGCCTGAAGAGAATGAATATAATCACAGACATATGTAATACAAACACAATCTTATGTGGAGGGTGTGCAATCTATCTTCATATTATTTACACCGTGATAATTAACATTAAATTTTAAGAGTTTCTGACATTTCTAGTATACTGCACGAGTTTGGTTTTTTTAATTTATGAAAAACATTGCCGAAATATGTGAATTGGAATAGGGAATTTTTGAATTGGGTATCAAAATAATTGTGATTAATTAGAGAAATGTCCTGGGGGAATAAAAAAAAAAGGGTGAGGCTCAGTAGAAACTAGTGCAAGATACTAGACTTCTAATAGCCAGATATAAATCACAGAATGGTGATCAGAGACAGTTTTTCAGAGGATGCCTGTAATGAATCAGGGTGGGAACAAGGATGAGCAACCACCAAGCTGGTAGGGGAAAGGGAAACAGTGTGTTTTCAGCTCATTCAACACTGGCAAGGTCTCAACTGAAAGATTTTCATCAGTTTTTGACACTGCACTGAAGAATGTTGTCCAGCAGGTGATAATCCAGAGCAAGGCAACAGGAATGATCATGGCTTGTGAGAAAGGATTGATTATAATAAATAAGCAAAAGAAAGTAGAGGAACAAAACACAATGGCCAGTTCTAAGCAACAATCTAATACTGGTGTTCCCATCCAGACCAATTTTGCAATATTTTTTTTCATTCTTGTATATAAATTACAGCCTAAATACAGTGGTGCTATTCCAAAGTCTTAGTGGAATAGCATGCCCAGATCTGAAGTTCTTTTGAAGTTAAGAATACGCATGAAATGTAGAAAGATGACCTGCTGGATGATATGCAAGGCAGACTGTCCAAATAATTTGTCTGTAAACTGTTCGTGTATAAGGGCTTGGAGTAAAATTTATGTCAGGGATGTAAATCTACATCAAATTTGTCTAGTATTTGCTATTATTCCTTGGACAAACTTGGAGTAACAAAATGCTTACGTTTATTATAATGTGGACATCTCCTTTTTAGTGATACTAATATGCTGCCTCTGCAAAAGAAAGGACTTTATGCTACATGTCTGTATTGAAGCTAATTTTCCCATGCAGAATATGGAGACTTGCTTGTTCTTGCATCCCCTAGAATATACATGGACTGGGACATTTCTTGCCTTCCACCAGAGGCTCCATGGCTAGGTTTAAGGTGATTTTGACCCCTTCAATCTTGTAGATTACTTTTTTCTCCCTGCAATTTTGTCCCAATATGTATTTAAACCTGAAGGGGAGCTTTTGAAATGAGTCTTTAGTTCAGTTCTCCAGCTGATGACACTACAGTGAAACTGCCCAATTCTGCCATTTCACAAATTCTCCTCTAAACTTTTCTCAGTATTTTAATTTAGTAGTCACAGTTTTTCAGGTAATAATAATAGACCTAAACTTTATGACTACAGCTTAACTGTAACTAGCTGCTGTGCCTGATAGAAGTATTCATCTTAACATGCATTTGTAGGTCTAATGCAAACATGTGAGTCAAGACACTACAGGTCATTTCTTACTCAAGTGCTGAGAGATACTCTTGTTGAAAAAGTACGAGAACTATGCCCAGCTTGTGCAAAGGAGCACTTGACCTCTTAGAGAATTATCTGTTGCAAAACTAAGTTGTAACTAAGTCATACTTTGGGTTTCATTTATTCTCAATATGGAAAGAAAATTTCATGAAGTAAAAGAAAATAGCTGACTCACTAACCTTTTTCAATATGCAATATGCTGGATTTTAATGTATCGCAGCTATGGAGGATGTCAAGTGTCAAAATGGTTTCTGTTCTTCCAGCAGCAACAGGGACCACTATCCTTGGTGTTTTGAAACAAAAGAGACCTTTTCAATGTGAAATCAGACATTTTCTTTTAAAAGAAAACTAGGAAATATACCGATCATATCAATTTAAAAAGGAACCTTTTCAGAAAATAAGAAATCCAAAAGGCTATTAAAAAGTTCAGACCATCTAAGTAAGTTCAAAGGCTGTTTAAAGTGACTGAGAATGTGGCTCAGATTATTGTTTTAGCATCAGTCTAAATGTTTGAACAATAAGCGTTCCATCTCAGTTTGTAATAGTCAGGTACGATCTCTAAGCGACCTAATGCTAATTTGTCACATTTAATTAAATTGTTCTTGTAAAATATGCCTGCATATCTTTTAAAGGTATATTTACATAGAACATAAGTGCATGTGTAAAATGTAAAGCCTGTTAATTTTTGTTTGGAGTTAATATTACCTTTCTGCTTCAATAACCACATTGTTTGTTGTATGACCAAGGTGTGCTTCAAATTTTGCTGGATACATTAGTCATACTTCCAGACACAAAAGTTATCCACATTGCTAAGTATGTTTGGGGACTAAAGTTCAGTGACAGAGGCTGGACAAACACACAACATACTCTATAAATAAAGATCTGGACAAAAGGCAGTGTGTTTGAATGTAAAAAACTGCCTTAAGGTATGTCTACAGGTTCAGGATGGTTTGACAGTAATATAGATGAAAGAAAATTTAATTCTAAGATTACCTCTACTACATGTGTTTGATGCATATATGTGTACTTGCAGGCACATGCAACAGAAACGTTGGGAGTGTTTTGTACTTGTAGAATATTTTTGTTTTGTGAAATACCTTTAGCTGTTTTCATGGCACATTTACTGTTCCTCTTTGACATTGTGGTTTCTAGAGTTGGGCAGGAGGTGGAATTATCTCAAGACTCAAATCGTACACCTTTCCAAAGGCTGGCAGCAAAAAGGTGCCTCATATACTTTTTGTAGGTTTTTGACTGAGTTAAAAATACTTAAATGACTAATTTCACTGTCTTCTCTCCCTCTTTTCGCTTGCTGTCTTGACTACTAACAATTAGATTGAAGATTTTATAAGCTTTCTGCATCTTTATGCATAATTATGGGCTTGATTCTGTAGCTGAAGCAATGGGTATGAAGGAGTTTCATAAATAGAGGGGCACTTTTTATGATATTTCTGGCATACCAAGCTATTAATGCAGATCTCAATATTTCTGCAAATGAAATATAAGTGATGAAATATTTTTCAAAACCACTCAGTTATAGCAGAAGAAAATTACATTTCTACTCTCCTTTCTAATCAGAAAATTGTCTTGCTTACACAATTATGTTATTACTGAGCCCACTTAGGGAACAAGAAAAACAAAAAAAATACATACTTACATGGCCTCTGTGCACAGATCTTTTTATGCATTCACTTATGTTTCAACAAGTGTAAGATGTCACAAGACCAAGCAGAATTGGAAAATTGGCAAGATGCCACAGAGCCCAGTCCTGTCCCAGTGAAAATGTTCTTGCATGGCCAAAAATGGTGCTGTCCAGTAATTGAAGTAGTTCTGAAGCATGTAGCAATGAGTTTGTTTGCATGCTGAGAATAATGCATATGCCCCTATTCAATCCATGAGTCTCTCTTTATGTTTATTGATTTATTTCCAGTTACTCTTCAACAAAAATGAGCAGTCATGAAAAGCCCTAGAGGTATGCTACTGTTCAGAGTGAAAAGCTGTTTTTGATGTATACTGTATTTGATAATCCTGATAAATAGCAGATATTCTTTTCCCACAGCTTCAGTTCACTTTTTATGCTGAAGTACCAACAGCTGTTGTCAGCTGTGGGACCTGTAGGGGTCTCTTTTTCAATGTGTGTTTATCATATACAAATACAGACACAGCCTCACAATCTGCTCTAAACCATCTGAAATACAATGCCAAGCTATCACACTTTTTGGGTTGATTCAGAAAAATGAGTGTGGGGCCTGATCTCTGTGAATATGTTTTTGGTCACACTGCTGTTAACCTGGTAAAACCTGGTCACTTTCTGCTGTCAAATACCTGTTTCCTGCCTTCTAGGAAACATACACAGAGTAGAGACTGAAGCCTATTGGCAGAATAAAACCAATTGTTTAAGAAAATAATTTCAGAAACCCAATTTGATCACCNCAGAGTTTAGACCTGGTTAATTACACAATTACTTCTACTATGTAAAAAGCTTTCAGACAGTAAACTAGAAAAAATATATTTATTTTATTCATTATATTGTATTTACTCATTCTTGTTAAATTATTTTTAATTTCACAAGTGCTCTATTTGTATTAAGTTTTAGGATCCAGATCAAAATTTTTCAGTCTGATTTCTCAGTGTAGTTGTTAATTTAGACAATTTATGTGAAATCCTGCCACCTAGTGGCAATTGAGATGCCTCGGCCAAAGCTACTCTTGCCTCATTGCTAATGAGATGTTTTTAGCTATCANAGTCGTGTTTTGAACAATTCAAAGATTTACCATTTGTTAACTGCAACAGAGTTTAGACCTGGTTAATTACACAATTACTTCTACTATGTAAAAAGCTTTCAGACAGTAAACTAGAAAAAATATATTTATTTTATTCATTATATTGTATTTACTCATTCTTGTTAAATTATTTTTAATTTCACAAGTGCTCTATTTGTATTAAGTTTTAGGATCCAGATCAAAATTTTTCAGTCTGATTTCTCAGTGTAGTTGTTAATTTAGACAATTTATGTGAAATCCTGCCACCTAGTGGCAATTGAGATGCCTCGGCCAAAGCTACTCTTGCCTCATTGCTAATGAGATGTTTTTAGCTATCAGTTTTTAATAAAATAAGATTACTGTATGGTCTGCATTTTTTCAAATCTGAATTATTAAACTGAAAGAATATTTCACTTGCTGTACAAATTGTTTTAATGAGAATATTGCTATGCTAGTTACTTTGAAATTATAATTGTCTCTGTAAAAGTCAGAGTAGTTGGAGCAATTTCATTCACATGTCACATTGTTAAAAGGCTCCTCTCGAGGACTTTTTTCTTGTATTTGTTTTTATTGGTTGAATAAACCCATGGTCATCCTGCCCATTCTCTGTTATCAGTTATCCCATACCTTAGATGTATTAAGACAAAGATCCTTTTGTCCAAAAAAAGATCTGCAGAATTATACTTGCTGCTTGAAAAGTGTAGGACAGAAGGGACTCTGCATTTAAATGATAGCTAAATAACAACGAAATTTTATTTTACTATGACTTAGATCCCTGTATATGTAATGGTGCTTACCTCCTGCCCTATTTCTAGTCAGTCTTGCTTGACTTTAAGAGAAAACAATTCCAATTCCTGGTAGAAAAACTACCCAAAGATAGGCAGGGTGCTACATGCCATGAATACATGACTGGCAGGACTGAAGAAAAATATTTGAGGTTTTCTGAGTGCTGCACAATTTTCCCAAGTTGCCAATAGGTGCTGAAAAGATGCCTGTGAAATATTAAATTGTAGTTCAACCAGAAATCATAGAATCACAGAATGTTAAGGCTTGTAAGGGATCTTAAAGGACACCTAGTCCCAGCCTCCTCTGTCATGAGCAGGGACCCCTTCCACTAGACCAGGTTGTCCAAGGCCTTATCCAATCTCTCCTTGAACACTTCCTGGGATGTGGCATCCACAACCTCCCTTGGCAACCTGTTACGGTACCTCACCACCCTCATATTCTGATGAAGAATTTCTTCCTATTATCTAAACTGAATTTTCCCTCTTTCAGTTTGTACCCATTACTCCTTGTCCTGTCAGTACAGTTCCTAAAGAAGAGTCCCCCTCCAGCTTCCCTGTAGGCCCCCTTGAGATTCTGGAATGTTGTTATGGGGTCTCCACACAACCTTCTCTTCTCCAGGGTGAACAGCCCCAACTTCCTCAGCCTGTCTTTGTATGGGAGATGTTTCAGTCTTCTGATCAACTTGGTGGCCTCTTCTGGAGTTGCTTCACCAGTTCCATGTCCTTCCCATGTTGGGGGCATCAAAGCTGGATGCAGCACTCCAGGTGGGATCTCACCAGAATGGAGTTAAGGGGTAGAATCTCCTCCCTCACTCTGCTGGCCACTCTTCTTGCCATGCTGTTTTGGATGTTGACTTTTTCATAACCCCCAAGTCCTTTTCTCAGGTCTACTCTCAATCACCTCTCTGCCCAACCTGTGGGTGTGTCTGGGATCCCCCTGTCTCCGGTGTAGGGCTTTGCACTTGGACTTGTTGAACTTCATGAATTTCACACAGGCCCACCTCTCAAGCTTGTCCAGGTCCCTGTGGATGGCATCCCTTCCCCCAGGTGTGAGTGTATCACAGAGCTCAGTGTCATCAGTGAACTTGCCGAGGCTGCACTCAGTCCCTCTGTCTGTGTGACCAGGAAAGATGCTGAGCAGCATCAGCGCCGGTATTGACCCCAGAGGGACACCTCTTGTCACTGGTCTCCACATGGACTTTGGGCCCTTGACCACCACTCTTCACGTGTGATCATCCAGCCAATTCTGTATCCACCAAGGGCTTCATCCATCAAACTCACCTCCCTCCAATTGAGGGACAAGCATGTCATACACAACAGTATCAAACACTTTGCATAAATGCAGGTGGGCAGTGTCAGCTGCTGTGCCCCATTCAACAGTGCTGTAGCCCCATCATAGAAGGTGACCAAATTTGTTGGGTATGCTTTCCCCTTATGAAAGTCATGTTGGCTATTACCAAACACCCCTTTTTTCCCCATGTGACTTAGCGTAGTTTTCAGGAGAATCTTCTCCATGACCATGCTGGCACAAAGTAAGACTGACCCATCTGTAGTTCCCTGGATCTTCTGCTTTCCCCCTTTTAAAAATGGGGTCATGTTTCCCTTTTTCCAATCATCAGAGATTTGACCTCACTTGCACAATTTTTCAAAAATGACAATGGCTTAGCAACTTTGTCTGACAGCTCTCTCAGTACTCTCAAATCAATCTTATTGGGTCCCATGGTCTTGTACACATTCAAGTTCCTTAAATGATCACAGACCTGGTCCTCTCCTACAGTGGACTTAGGGTGTTCATTCTCCCAGTCCCTCCATTTCCCTTTCTCAGCTTGGGCCATGTGGCTACAGCACTTGCCATTGAATACTGAGGCATGGAAGTCATTGAGAACCTCAGGTTTCTCTTTGTGCAGGGTAGCCTGGTCTCCCATTTTCTTCCAGGAGGAAAGAAGGGATATTAATGAAAAAGACATTACTAAGCTATTTAATCAATCTGCAACAATTAGAAATAACATTCTGCACATACTAACCAAGCTAAGTAATGATAAACAAGACACTATGATTCTACTTAAACATGAGAAGGTCTCTGAGAAAGAGAACCCACTTTGTTATATCTGGTGTCACTGTGTGATTCCCAGATCACAGCTGCAGAGGTCTACTTACAAGCATGGAATTTATGTACTTATTTNCAGGAATGCCTTATGTCCGTTTTGAGGACTCAGCTATGGCTTGGCCAGAGCTATGTTTTTACCAGCTGTTCTTCATTGGTGAAGGGATTCTGGAGGTGTACAAAATTTGGTGTACACTAATTACATCTGGGCAGTTGACTTCCAGTCTTAATGAGGGTTTGAGATTGGTGAATTGACTGTGTGAAATAGAGTGACACAGGTCTTGGAAGGCTGGCAGGGTGAATCAATCTAGAAAAACAAATCTAGAGCTAAGGATCTTGGTTTTTATCTTCATTTTCCTCCCTTTTTCTTGAGAATGGTAGATCAGTCAGTTTGTTCCTTGACATATCCCAGAACTGCCTCAGGGGTTTTGTGGCTTGCCTTGACAGCAAATGGCCCTTTAACACTGTGCCAAATACTGAGCAATTCAAGACAGAAATATTACCCTTATTCTGCCTGATGTCACTGTGCTCATCCCACTAGGCCAGAATATTGCTGAAAACTGGCTCCCTGCACATAGTTTGCAGTAAAATCTATGTAGTGATACCTTTTCTATTTCATCCAACTGGGCAGATAACTTCATAAAGATTACAAGGTCTGTAGTTCCCAGGTCAGGTGTTTCCCCTACTAAATGCCATTTCCAAATGATAGAACTTCTATTGTATCCAATAGTTCACTATAGAAAACTTCATAGAATCATAGAATGGTTTGTGTTGTAAAGGACCTTAAAGATTATTACATTTCATTCCATCCCTTTGCCATGGGTAGGGACAGCTTCCACTAGAGCTTTGTTTCTCTTTGCTTGAAAAGAAACTAACCTGCAGAAGTAGGTTCTGTAATTCCATGTTCCCAACAGCTCACAAACAGAAGCAACCAGATTAGTAGTTTCTCTCATCTGTACTTTATTGTGCCACAGCCAGGCAAGGAACTCCAGAACAAATAATGGATGAGATTGTTTGTGTACTCCATATTATTTTCCTGACAAGAGTAAAGGCAGAGGAATTGTATTTGAACCAGATGCTTAATTGATGAAGTAATCTTCTCTCTCCTCTGAGCAGACAGACAGGTCTAATATCTGGTCCATTATGTTTGTCCCTGATGTTACACAAGCCTATTAAAGTAGTAAGTTATTACTCCAGTTTCTTCCACTTCTTCTTCTGTAATATCTACAAGAGAAACAGGAAATTGGTTTTTTGCTTTCATTTGTGCTAGCAATTTCTCTGTGGCCTAGATAGGGGGAGAGATAACTTGAAGAAGGAGAAAGGACAGATTAAAGAGAAATCTTTCTGAATACTTGTGTTAAATGGCAAATTTGAAAAGAGCATGTAAATTTAATACCCGCAGAATAAGATTTGTGCATGATCCACTACAGTTAATTCTCTCTTATATAATGCTCTAAAATATTTGTAATATCTTCCTGTGCTTTTGGCCTGCTCTAACAATAACTTCCAGAATGAAATAACCTCTTTTGGATCCCTTTCTTTCTTCTGATTCTCACCTATGGGTCATTATGCCAAAATTCTTGGGGGGAAAAAGTGCTTTTAACTTACCTATTCACTGATAAACAGAAAAACTTTATTTGTGTGGTACAGCTTCAGTCAACTATCGGCCACCCACCAGAGGAAGCACCTTTTAATCCTTATGTGCTGCAAAGGAACAGAGGCCTTACAGGAGCAGAAAGAGGTAGGCAGAGTAATATATATCATTAATGCCATTTTCTTCCTTATGGCAGAGATCTCTCTCAATCCTTATTTCTTTTTTCTTGCATATATTTCACATTCTGTTATATATTGGTATATCCACTATCATAACTCAAGCCTGGTAGCTGAAGATGCCAGATGTCACCATCTGTAAGAAAAATATTTTAGCAGAAACTTCTTTTTCCATTTTGAAGTGGAGTATTATTTCCTGGACTGTAAAAACCATATCCTTACACGTCATAAGAAGAATTGTTGCCTGTTGCATCCACAGTGCCAAGCATAATGCAATTAAAGTTGGGTGCCTACAAATGAACTATTCGTGAATAAGGCAGCATTCTGAGTGAAGAATTGTGAGAGGTAACTAATGGAAAGTTCTAAGGAGAAGGGCCAACCTTTAACCTTCCTTTTGTCAAGGAACCTCCTGGTTACACCCTGCACAAATGTTCAGTAGTCACATCATGTTACCAGGGGGAGGCCACTGTCCTTTGGTGTATTCTAAAATGCATATAGGTGGACTGCTTGTGGTTTCTTTATAATGCCCTTAAAAGTCAAACACACCATGATGATCTTGTACATAGAGAAGGCAAATATATTAGCTGTGGCAGCAAAAATGTCTGAAATCATATCTAATTTTTCACTGTTTGAACTGCAGGTGATCAGAGAGAGGCCTTACCCATGGATACTGAGGTCTATGAAAGTCCATATGCTGATCCAGATGAAATTAAACCAAAAAATGTTACACTTGACAGGAAGTTGTTGACTTTGGAGGAAGGTGAACTTGGCTCTGGCAACTTTGGTACTGTAAAGAAAGGGTTCTATAAGATGAAAAAGTGAGTGTTGTCTTCTATGTTCGTGGAATCAAACATGAGAAAGCTCTAGCCTTCACTTTTTGGAGCAGCAGTACTCTTTGCATGTTGTTTGGGGTGGCAGGCTGTAACTTATCTGAGCTAATATTCACCAGTTTCTCTCTTTGTACATACACTTATGCATTCATTTTTGTCTGTAAAGTGGGAAAGTGCTGCTTATGACTATTTTTTCTCCTGATGGGGATAGTGGAGTGGGAATTCTACTGCCTTCCTACATAGTTTTCAAAAGTACTAATGCAGTATTTTCCATCTGCACAATATCTCTGTCAGAAAACATGTAGAGTGCCATGGGCAGTTTACCTATTGCAAAGAGAGTTTTGACTGAAATGTGATAAATACCAGTTTTCTGAAGCTGGAATTCTGATTTTCAGGAAGACAGAACATGTTGTAACATCTTCTATCTTGTCATGTCAGTAGGAACAGACCCTGTTTATACTTGACTATTCATGCATTTTCACAGTAAAACATTATCGGCATGCTCTTTATGTGCATGGACTGATGATGGACACATTCTCAGCTGTTGAATTTGGAAGCATTTCTTTAACCAAGGTTTTCAGAGGCAGGAAGGATTTCTACTTTCCCAATACAGTCTGTAGGGATTTGAAGGGCTCTGATCTCAGCTTGTGTATATTTTAATCTTGTTTCACACTTGAGCTATGTTGATCTCATCAGTCACTCCCTCAGTTTGCTGTATGAATGGAAGGTTGCAGAAGTAGGATTAGATTCTCAGGATTTCAGAGCACTGCCTTGCCACCTGGTAATGCTGCATGTTCCAGTCTCATCCCCGAAACACTCCAGTGCTTAGAAAGATCTTTATAGCCTTTCTTGCCAGAAGAGCTCTATTGCCATCCTTGCCAGAGTGAACAAGAAAATTTTGTCGAGTATAGTTTTTTTCAGGCTTCTTAAGGCATTTTTATGGCAATCTGTAATTTTCTCATATTCCTTATCATTCTCACTCTTTTGCTTAGCTGTCTTCTGAGCATTTGGTAGAGAGATGTTGCTGTTCTGGCTGGTTTTTTCTCCTCTGAATGTCAATTCTGTCTTTTGTCACAATTTGTACTATGTGAATTGAAACACCTTATTGTGTGCACAGATTTTTCAGCAACTAGTCCCAAAACTGGATTCTCTTTTGCAGGGGTGCCAAGCCTGTGGCTGTAAAAATTCTGAAGAATGAGAGTAATGATCCAGCTGTAAAGGATGAATTACTGAGAGAAGCAAATGTAATGCAGCAACTGGATAACCCATATATTGTCCGAATGATAGGTATATGTGAAGCTGAGGCCTGGATGTTAGTAATGGAAATGGCTGAACTTGGGCCACTGAACAAATTTTTGCAAAAAAATAGGTATGTAAACTTTGATTCCATTCCACAGAATACAAGTCCTTTATTTTATTTTTTCTTTTTCTTTAAGGACAATGAAAATTGATATATTGTTAATGTAATAATTAATGATTGTGGTTATTCTTCAATGGAACGTGTCTCCGAACAGTCAAATATTTGTGCTTAAATAGAGTATTTTGAATAAATGAAAGAATTGTCCCATATCCTTCAGATTCTCTTTCACTGATGTGATCACACATCATTTTGCTCAGGACAGGAGCCTAGATTGCCTTTTCTGATTGAAGTTTAGCTAAATTTAAGTGGATCAGGTTCCCAGTGTAATGTGGACAAGTTCAGAGTAAAGATTTGTATTTGAATTCCATGAAAAGTCATAAAAATGAACTATTGACCTCTTTAAAATTCAACTGTGATTTTCAGACATGTCACAGAGAAGAATATAACAGAACTGGTGCACCAGGTTTCCATGGGGATGAAATACCTGGAGGAGAATAATTTTGTTCATAGGGATCTGGCTGCAAGAAATGTGCTGTTAGTCACCCAACATTATGCCAAAATTAGTGACTTTGGACTTTCTAAAGCTCTTAGTGCTGATGAAAATTATTACAAGGTAAGGTTTGACAACACGAAAGCTATATAGTAGCATAGCTTAATAAGGATATTTTAGTTGAAATGCAGTCGAAAATTAGAAATATTATGTATCATTATTTATTTTATAACCTGATATTAGATTACCAAATTCAAAATATGTGATCAGCATTAAGAGACATGTAGGAAGGAAAAAGTTTGTCCCGCCTTTAATTGTCTACTTTTAATTTACTTTTGATAAACTTGTCATTAGAAGACTGGAAGTTATTCTGGAAATGAGATACTACTCTATTTAAAAAGGGGTAAATATATTTGTTGCAAAACAATTCTCATCATGTCCAAGAAAAATGTAGGCTAGCACTAATACACAGTCTTATAGAACAGAGTCAGGGGAGGTTTTTGAAAGAATACTGTGGTTAAATAATAAATTAACCTAAGCAAAATTTGTTTATCTTGGTTTTAAATTCATTGGACCTCTGTACACCTTAAGTGATTACAATAGTTGCAACATTTAATAAGGTAAAGGTGGGAGACGAAGGTTGTTATCATGTCTGTATTTGTTTTCCTGATATATCACTCCTGCAATTCAAATTACTTCTTCCTTCTGCCTATTCCTTTTATTAGCTCTTTGAAACTAATAATCCAGCTCCTGAAACACTGCAGAGGAGCAGCAAACACATGCTCCCTTTCTAATGACCTTCCTGTATAGGAACAGTAGTCACTGCTGCCAGAAAAGGCATCTTAAATCACTGCCACTAGCCTAGCCAGAGATGCTTGTCAATCCCAGTCTCAGAGCCTTGAGAATTAGTATCAAAAGTCCATTTTCTTTACAACTCCACAGGATGCAGTAGGGTCCTGACTCTAGATCTAGCACTGAGCTGGTATAGCTTAACACTTCAGTGGTCATAATGCAGTGTTAGGGCATAATTTAGGTAAACTGCAGTTTGCCACCAGGCAGTCACTGTGCTTTGAAATAGCACCCACTTCAACCATCTGGACATGTCTCTCTTACCCTTTGTGGAGAGCCAAATGGAAAAGACTTATTCTAAAAAGCAACTTTAAATTAAATGCCACTGAAAGTCATTTAGTTTTGCTTTTATTTAACCATAGATTTCATTTCAGTGCATTATTTTGAAAGTGGAAAATGAGGAACAATTTTGTAACAGTTTTGAAGAAGCCGTTACCCATTGTATTTAATGCTAACTGCATCAGAAATGTTATGGTACTTAGTAAAAATATGTTCAGATCAATTCAAGTTATCATGAATTATGTGCATTCAGGTGGTGTTTACTACTTACTGTTGTATCTATCCTGCTTTTTTTCCTTTCTGTTATGACATATTTTAGGCACAAAGTCATGGAAAATGGCCAGTCAAATGGTATGCTCCAGAATGCATGAATTTCTACAAATTTTCTAGCAAAAGTGATGTCTGGAGCTTTGGGGTTTTAATGTGGGAAGCTTTCTCTTATGGACAAAAACCATATAAGGTGAGTGGTTATATTTGGCCATGTTTTTCTTTAAAAATTCAGAGCAAATTTGAATCGATTTCCTAAATTTGAATCAGTTTCCTAACTAAAAGGAGTTGCTGCAACAAATGACTAGCCAAAAATCAGTTCCAGGTCTCTGTTTGATTTACGCTTTCATGTGTTCTGGTCCCCCTGTTTCAGGGAATGAAAGGTGGTGAAGTTGCACAGATGATTGAAAGAGGAGAACGAATGGAACGTCCTGAAGTTTGTCCAGCAGAAGTCTATAGTTTAATGAAATTGTGTTGGACATACAAGTGAGTGTAATGAGATGCTCTTCTGTTAGAAGCACATTTTAATCTACATGGTTAATAGCCAGAAAGGTGGTGAGTAGGGGTCATTTCAAAATAATTTTTACGGCTGGAGTTTAGCTTACAACCATACTCCAAGCTAAGGAGTCAATTGCACTTTCAAGTGAAAATTATCTGAGTTATAGAGTGTACTACAAAAAGCCAATTTAGTAGAACAGAGTTTGCCAGAACAGTTATATATAAAATACAGGGTATTATAAAAAAGTAAGTCCACACAAAGGTCAACGTAATACATTTTTAAAAGAAAGTTTGAAATTAAGCAAATATTTTTGTTTCATTTTGGATTGTATTTCATTTAATTTTCATTTCCAAGGCTTTACTGAAATTTCTAAGTCATATTGCCAAAATGTTTGTTTTACGTCTCAATATATAATTGTTTTGTGCTCTTTATCTCTTCTCTCATAACTGAATATATTAAAATTGAATCTCACACTGGCTTCCTATCAATGAGAGGCAAACAATCTTTTCAGGTCATACCTGATACATTAGAAACCATTTTTTTCTGTTTCATAACCCTTTAGAAATTAGAATTATGAAATATAGAAAAAATTAAGCCTATCTCATTTTTTAAATTAGTATATTGCAAAAATGTATTTAAATTGTTTTATTATTGATTGTTTTAAGCTATTTTGCTGAAGTTACTTTTAGCTGTAGGAAGTCTCCAGAAAGCAACCAGAGTGACTGTAATGTCACTTATTCTTCCAGTTTACCATCTGAAGAATAAGTCTGTCCAAAAGGTCTACATTAAGGAGCTCTGATACTTCATTTTTAGGTACCTTGCTTCTTTGTTAGCTTTATTAAACCTAGTACTCTAGAAAGAATGTGCAACCAAAAAAGTAATTCCTGCCTTTTGGATTGACTCAAAGAATGCTGTAACAGTTCTACAGTGAAAGGGATCAGGTTTTGTTATTATTAACAAACATATCCTAAAGCATGCTGATTTTTATTTTTTGTACTAAAATATCTTTATTATTGGAAAAAAAAAAACTTTAAAAGGAAGGTTCAGGTCAGGCAGAGTAACTATCTCAATATGTAATGTAAAATTGTAAGGGTTTGTTGTCAGTTTAATTGTGTTCTCCAAATAAAGAAACAATTGCAGATATAAAAGAAAGATGGTACAGTCATATAGTATGTGGGTTGGCTCCTCTCAGTGATTCTAACCACTCTGAGTGATCATACTACCTTCTATAAGGCAGATATTGCATGGCAAATATTCTTTTCTCCAGATTATTACTGAAGTAAATGAAGTAGAAAATTAAATTGAGCTGATTTACCATTTCTTTCATCTAATACCTTCAACCAGCCACGAAGTAAACAAGCATGATAGTAAATCCACTGACTAGATGCTCTGTAGTAGTATTTGCCACTTGATATTAATTTTGTAGTGTCATTTTCATAGCCTTAAAGTATTGTGAGCATCTTTAAATGAGCTGTCCCTGGGATGTGTCAGCTGTAAGGCCTGTGCACCTTGACAGCTCTGTCCTTCCTGCACAGTGACATTTGTCATCTTTCCTCAGCGTTGACGACCGACCAGGATTTGTTGCAGTGGAGATGAGATTACGTAACTACTACTATGACATTTCCCACTAACAGCATGGAGAACTGCAGCTTCCTCATCTCCAGCCAACACCCTCTGAGAAGCAGCTCCTGTTCCAAAACCTCGATTTTTGTACTTCCATTTTCAACCTGCAAAGCTCAGAGCTGAGCCTTGCATCTGTAAGGCTGCCTTTTCTCACCTTCTGAATAAAATCCAGCCCCAAAATAGTATTGGAAGTGTACACAGTCTCAAAGTGAGCAGCAAGGATGTTAGAGCAGATGCTTATACTTTTGCTACATTCCATTTCATCTTATTTACAGCTTTATTTGCATTATATTTTGCAGTCCTGTAAAACCCATTTAATGACTTTGAGCCCTCTTCCTCTCCTGTATCAGAATGCAGATTTAGATTTTTCTCATTAATATTCTTAGCCTTTAAATGTATTGAGTTGTTCCAGCCTTCCCTTTCCTCAAGGAAGAACAGTATAAACATTTCTCACTATGAAGCAAATTCACTGTGCAAGTGCGTCAGACCCTTTGACTGACAGTGTGTTTTTTTTTTATCACCAAGCCCCTTTTAACCAAATCACATTCTTCTTAGTAGTAAAGTAAGCAAAGGGGAATTGTGAGTTTTGACTTTCTAACATCACCCCATCCTTTAAATGTGACCATGTTCTTTTGTTCCTCATCTCACGTGTGAAGCCCAGCTATTCCTCAGGGGGGTATTTTTTTTTTCCCCAGTGAAAACTCGGAACTCAGAGGCTTCATCTCATCTTGGAAGAAAACATACCAGCACCTAGGAAGATTCTCTATTTTAACATAAACTCCAACAGAGCATTCCTGAAAATATGCCTGTGATGAAGCAGCACTTATTTTCTCTGTGCTCTTCGATCCTTCTCCAAACATATCTTTTCTATGTTTGTATTCAGTTATATCATAGCTCTTAAGTGTTTTGAGCAGCAATAATTTATATATTTTCTTCAAACCTTTCTTAAAAAAGCATCTGTGAGAATTTCACCAGACCTTATCACCTCTAAAGTTAAATTTCACCTCTAGTTCAAACATTTTATAATGGGCATATGGATGACAAGATTACTTTTTTCAGCTCCAAAGTCTTAGTATTTGTCCTTTTATCAGTCCTTGTGGGCATCTCAGGAAAGGGCATATGTCTTATCACTCTTCTGCAATGCAGCGTGCATCTCCATTAAATTGGAAGTCTAGTAGAGTGATAACAAATAACGTAATCAGCTTCTGATTCTGTTGTTACCATTATGCTTTGCTTGTTCAATCTCATTTTAAATATCAATATCAATATTTCTATCACAAACAGCTACTTTATTGTCATTTGCATATATCTCAGGAATCTACATAGATTTTGTCTGCTAGATATAGAGATTTTAGAAGAATATAAAGTATAAGACTTAGCTATATTTATTGCATATGTCTAGTTAGAGTATACGTGTTTAATTTTTGTGTGGACAGGGTGTTCTTAGAGGTGCAGTGGCAATTTTTCTCTAGCAATGAAATTGTTTGAGCAATTAAACTGAGAAAGTGTGAAACAATTTTCATAAATGACAGGACTATAAACAAATGCATAGAAGCTACTGGTTTGGGTTTTTTTTTCTTTTTTACTAAGTTTATGGTCTATTTGTTAAATAATATCTGGTGCCTTTTGGTAGCTTAGTCTCGGTTGTCCAGTACAAAGCACCACAGGCTACTGAAAGATACTGAGTGCAATAGACCATGTTTCAAATGTGACCAAATGTAACTTACCTTGAAGATGATTTGATTTTTGTTTTGTTTTTAAGGAACATTTTTCTACAAGACCAGCTTGTATAGAAGCTAGCAGTAGTTATACATAGGTGTTTTGTCACTTTAGATATGTTGGAGAGAATTTGTTATCTCTACATGTGCAATTAGTACATTTATGGGGATACTACTTATAAACAAATTGCACAAATCTCTATGAACCAGAAAGTGACAGTACTCAATTTCCCAGAGTGAGAGATATATTTCTCTGTATCTCTTTTCTTTAAAAGTGGTGTGTGGTACAACATACCTGAAGGATTATTTCTTCTCCTCTCTTCTGAGTGAATGTCAACATCACTTTCTGGAGGTACTTGATAATTTTTAACTTCACTGTTACATAATAAAAGTTTACGATGAGAATATAAAGTATTGTGAAATAAATTCATTCAATTTTGACATTTTAATTAAAGATACTTTTACAGAATATGCTGTCTTAACAAGAATCCTTTCACAATTACATGCTTTGTAAAAAATCCTGATGCTGTGCAATGTGTACTGAGTTACTGTGATTTTTATGGAAGACATTAAATTTTCCTGTTGAAAATGAAAGGTACCTAACAGGACAGATAAGCCCACTGAAGCCTGGACTGCCTATGGAGCAATTCAGGAATAGCAGGAAATTCCAAAAATACGCAAGTTGTTATTGCACCTAAGTCTTTTCAAAGTGCTTTACAACAATTCTCTGCTGGATTTGGAAGGTTAGAAGTGCCAGGAGTCAGTGCAATGTATCAGGTAGCCAAGAATTTCTGCCTTACAGATGCCAGTTATGCAGGATTTAAGTCACATTACATGATATGGAGCCTCCCTCATAGATGCCAGCAGCTGTTCTAGGTATTCTAAAATAAAACAGCATCATCTTAATCTTTGATTTAACTTTTTTTGCATGCTCAGGTTCTCAGGAAAGCTAAGGCTAGATGGGTGTGAATGCAAATTTGAATAATAAACAAGAAAGGCAAGTACTTCCCTTTGGGGGGATCAGCCAGTGACTGACTGACTCAGTTCTGCTGTGATTGTTTTCCTGCATAGCAAATCTGGCCTAATTTCTGCATCTTCCCAGTTGTGGGACTGCACCATCAGCTGATATGAAGGGACTTTTTGTCTTTTGGCTGTCTGGATCTGGTTATCTATTTTCAGATTGACTTGTCTCAGAAATGCCACTTGGTGGTGCAGGCCCACAGCTGATTGTCATGTTAAGGGGTAGAAAACTGCAGCATGTAGTTAGGGGGGCTGGTGGAGAAGAAGGACCAGGTGGTAATAAGCTAAGAGGGCTTTTCACTGGAGGAAAACTGTGTAATTACACCTGTGGTTAGGTCTCAAATTTACAAAATCATTGAGTTTTTTGAAGTACTGTGCCTTTTTCCATAAAGACACACCCAAACATCTTCAAAGCCCTGGTTTAGCCTGTCCTTGCTTCTAACACTGTGTAGAAAGGGGACTTTTAATCAGACAGCGACAAACACCCACGATCTTCACCCCTGAAATCATCACAGCCAGCACTGCCAGCTTTCCAAAGAAGCCCTGTGCAAGCGGCCTGCGCAGCCAGGTTGTGCACCAGGCGCAGTTGTGCAAGCAGTGCGTCCTCACCCCAGCCCTGCCGGGAGGTGGCGACGCCTGAAGGCAGTCGGCGTGGAGCACTTGTCTGGCCATTCCTGGCACCCTCCACCCTGCCCCGGCTGTGTCCCTGCCTGTGTGTTACAGGGGATACTCTCCCTTTGCTCCCTGCTGTGAAGCAATGTTGCACGTGAGGACAGATCATCGTTTATTTACATGGTGAACAGTCAGCTGTGGATGATTAACAAAAGACTTCTGAGACTCGGTGTCCCCTTGTCTTTTAAGTGGTGGCAGCAGTGAGAGGTTGCATGCAGAAAGATGCAGACTACGCCCCACGCATGCCTGGAAGGGAGTGAGGGTGGCATGTGGATTGAATAATATAAGGAAACATTAAGAAAGCAATTGTATTTACCAGCCCTAAGTTTAGTGAGGACAGAAAGACTGCAAGACATGCAGAAGAAGAAAAATGTAGATTCTTGTTAAAAAAACAGTCAGAGAGATGTAAGGGAAATCCTGAGAACAACAGTCCTCCAATCAATCAGAGTTCCCTGAAGCCAACCTCGAGTTGTGCTTCTATCTCCAATTTTTTCTTCTTTTCTGTCACATGTGTGATAATTTAGACAAAGACCCACTGGGTTACTTGGCATATAATTAATTCTGCATGGAGTATAGCGACTGCTTCCCTGAGGCAGTGAGGTGTGCATATTTCTTGATAACCAGAGAAGAGAGGAAACAAGAGGCAGCTGGGGAAAGCATTACACTACTGTCCATTAAAATTCATTACTTCAAATCTAAATAGCCTCTGGATGGCCAGCCCAGTGTAAATGTGCAGAGATCATTAACTCCCCTCTTCTGTCCACCATTGCAAATGCCTTAAAACATCAGGTTAAGACAGGTTAAGGCCGTTAGGCCTTGCTTAACTGTATCAAAGTGCTGGTGGGGGATTGCACTGCCATGCACCTGCAGCTACACTGCCCACCTAGCACACTCCATGTCTCAAAGGTCCAGTCAGCTGAGTGCCAGGCTCCCTGTGCCTCTGCCATGTTAGAAATGCAACACATTCCTGCAACAACAGAAAATAGGAAAAAACCTGCAAAGAACAGTTCAGTGACAATGTCCTTTTACATTGCCACCTACCAGTAGCTGCATTGACATCAAGATCTGTTCTTTCTACTTTCTGCTTTAATAAAGAGAAATTGTGCTAGTTTCAGCAACAGCAAGAATGCCAAGACTATAATTGCATGACCAAGCAGCAGAACAGGTAGCAGAGAACTGTAACAGCTGTCTCTTGAACAGCTTGAAGACTTTCCTTTAAATATATCACACACTTATGAACATATGCACATGTATTTGTTGTCATTATTTCATACTTGAGCTCAATAATGACTTGTTCTCAGTTGTTACTGCCCAGCCATTGTAGCTGTATCTTCATGCTTTGTTCTAATTTATGTGCAGATTTCACCAATGTTACCAAACGATTTCTCTCCAACTGGTGTATCAGGTTCCACCTCCAGTAATCTGAGGCTGAGACCAGCGGGCAAGAATTAATAATGCTGGTTTTCAGTGATAGTTCTAGAAAATAACAAGAAAACTGCATGGAAGGAAATGGCTGTGGGGAGCACAGATACATCAAGAAATGCACGAGAGATACAAACTCACTTTGCTTGTCAAAGAGCAGCACTTTGGGGCATTTTTCCCTCTCTACTTTGTAGCAGATGTTTGGCTTGGTTTGATGTTTCTTTTCCCAAAATACATATATTTAGAGTCAATGTTCCCTTAATTTTCCCCAGTAATGACACATCTTTATATCCATAGTTGAGTATAAAAACCTAGATTATCGATGTAGTTTTTTTTCAGCAAGATTTCCTCTGTTGCCAGGAAATCCCCCAAACTAGGCTGTTTCTATGAATACAGCTACATTTTTTTTTCTAGCAGCTTCCATGGGCCTCATTATTCTGACTGCTCTGCAAACACATCCTTAAGTTAAACAGGAACACCAGTGGACAACCCTCTCCCAAAGTCCTCATGCTCCCTCTGACAATCAAAGGACAATGCAGAGAAGCAGTGCACAATAAAGTTCAGCCTTCACCATGAGGAAGGTTCCCAAACTCCTCCTCCCAGTGTGTCTGGTTTTTTAGACAATATAGCATCTTTAAGACAGTAAATATAAAATGGTACAGATATTTATTATCAGATTACATTGGTGTAACAGGATGCCCACACACACCTTGTACTCAGGAGCCACCTCATTTTTTGCAGACTTCTAATGCACTAGAGCACAAATTCTTCTTTTTTTTTTCTTTTTCTTTTGTAAATGTGTCATTGACTTCGTCATAGATATATACATATCTTTGGCTATTTTAAAGTTGTATATTCATTGGTATTACTGCTTCCCAGGGGCATGCAGCAATGAGGTACTATTTTTAAACTCCTCAGTCAGCCATGACTTCCTTTTTGTCTGTCCACTCTGTAGCTGCCATAGGGAGCGAGCATGGCATTCCTCATCTTTTTGTGGTTTCTACTTATAAGGAATAAGCAGAACAAGTAGTGGTTCTTGTTGGTGCTGGAGTACTACACAAGTCAGATTACAGGAAAAAGCACAGACTGAATCATGTCTCAGAAATTCACCCTCCAGTGTCACATTGTACCCGAGTTAATGCAAACCAGAACTCCTGCTATACAAGCACAAGTACAAAGCTCACAGTTTGTTCCCAAAACTCCCACAGCTTTTTCCATGCCAGTTATATTAAAAAAACAAAACAAAACAAAACAAAAACAAAAACAAAAACAAAAACCTAACAAAATACCAAAGCCCACCAAGATTTAATAATATGACACATTCTTGTGTTTGTTTGCAGAACTGTATGTGAGCAATTTTATGAGTCATTTAATTACAAGGAAGCCAAGGCCTGGAAAAAGAAATACACTCAAGGTTTGCTTGGGTTGAGGACAGTCTCTGTCTTTCTTTCCCCCAAAATGTAAAGGTCCCAGTGTGTTTGAAATGCAGCTAGAAAGAATGAAGGCATCAGATGCCACACCAAAACTGGGCTCTGATACAGCTGTGAGACTGGTAGTACGTATATTGTTAGTTTAAAAACTGCCTTATTTGGTGGTAGTATGCTGCCAGGCCCGTGAAGCCAGCACGTCCCACTGCTTGGCCCCCAAGCCTCAGCAGGAACCTGCTGATCACTACACATTAACAGAGATTTGAGAAATAAAACCCCGAACACTGCGCCCTCTTCACCTAACATAAACATTATACACTGAAAATGTCATGCAAACTGGCACATGTACTTGGAAGGAAAGGAGCATTTATCCCTATAAATATATTTATTCCAGTAAATGCAGCCAGCCCTTGCTCCTTCTTACCCAAGGAGCTGACCTGCTGCCAACATGCTTGTGTGCTGGCTAGGAAATGTTCTTGCATATCTTTTGGAGGTCACCAGGAAATCAGTAACTTCAAAAGGTGGGGTGGGATGAGAGGGAAAGGGGTACAGACGCTATACTCATCACTTGCAAAATAACCTATGAAACACACTTTCAATCATTAGCTAAGAAATTTAAAGTAGCTGGAAGCTGGCTCTGGAACATTCAGGTCACCAATAAGGCTCAACTTGCAGCCTACTAGTAGTACCATGTTTGTAGAGGCAATGTGATAGAGCACAATTTTAAAAAGGCCTTTCATTTTGTAAAAACAGTGCCCATGTAAGATTAAGTTAGTGGGCCTTCTTTGGTTGATTATTTATTTTCCTTAAGCTGTGCTTAGCAAAATGCAGCCATGTATAAATATTTTATTCTCACCACTAATTAACAGGCAAGCACATAACCAAGGCAAGTCTTGCTCTTGGTTGCAGGAAGCCCACAGCAGCAGGAAAAATTTGGTCCAGATCTACCCATTTCAAGGAAGAAAACTTGCAGCTACTGCTGCATGCTCACTGCTCCCCTGCTTTTGGACAACCTTCTGTATTCCCCTTGGGCTGACTTGTCAGCAACTCCTCTGCCACCCAGAGAAACTCCTTTGACCCTAAGGCAAGAGCACTGGTCAGCTGCCTGCCATAAGAGGCTTCTGTAGGAAATGCTCCAGACAATAGTAAAACAGCAAAGAACACCTGGTACCACCTTCTGCCACTGCTGGGGAACAGGATCTGGGATCCTGTTCCACTGAGGTGGGAACAGCCCTGGCACAGCCATGCAGCACAGCTGTGTTGTAGGATGTTTTCCTGCTTTTCAGTTCTGTTGTTCTGAATAAGTTCAATTGTAATTCCCCTTGCTTGTAACAGTTTCTTCCTCACCCCCTTTATCCCCTTGGTTGGTATTCCCCGGGTTCTCCCCTCCCAGTTTCCCAAAACATCCCTGTCAGTCCCAACTCCTCTCCCCTGGTCAATCCCTAATCCCTCTCTCTCCCACATCCATCACCCTCAGCCCCCTCCCTCCCTTCTGGAAAATTCCCGACAGTTACTCCTCTGGTTTGCTAGTTCAAATGTATCCCCTCCCTCAGTTGTCCTTAATGGTCAGGTTGTGTGCCAATCTCCCCTCCCCAGCTCCACCCTCTCCTCCCTTTTGGATGTTGTACACCCCTCCCACCCCCTATACAATTTCATGCAAGCCCTTGTTCTGGGCCTTTGAGCTACCAACTCCTCCACAATAAACCTGTTTCTGGAACGCGGTCTCTTGAGCCCCGTCACCTCCTTTGCCTTTCCTTCTTACTGGATTACAATAACATCTCCTGAGCTAGCAGACATGAACCCATAGCCCGAGGCAAGCTGTGCTCCTCTCCTCTTGAGGAGCCAGCCCTTTCATGTCCTGAGCTGAGGCTTCAGGCAGCCTACAGCAGGCTTGGCGGCACAACTCTTCTGCAGTGCCACGAGCTGCTGACAAGCCAGGGGCAGAACCTGAGGATGCCAAATGCAAACCTCAGATGAAGGGTTGGTAGCAGTGCTGTTTCTGTCTTTTAAACAAGTGCTGATCAGCCTAATTAATTGTTTCCTCTTCCCGTATTTCAGATGGGGCAAGTGTTCATGTTGTTGGTGGGGATTCCTTGTTATATTCTAGAAAGGTGTCTCTTTTCTGTGGCAAAGTGAGGGTTTTGAGCTGAGCTTTTCCCCCATTTTAGTTTAGACTGAAAAACATGTACCTAGATTTAGGTGACTAAGTGAAGTTAAAGAACACAGAAAGAAGTCTTATACCATGAATAGCCAACTGCCCATAAATTTCGAGGTATTTTTTTTTATTATTTGACCTGTAACTCAGAACACCTTCAAATTGGTTCTATGATGCTTATTTGTTTCTGTTCCTGACAGTCTGCATGTGACAATGAGTAAACCAAAAGGTCACTCTCTTTAAAACTCTCCAGTAAATGGTCTCCAGCCATAAACTCAACAAGGCCACAAAGAAAAACAGCTCAAACCAGCAAAGTTTCTGAAGCTGCCAAGACTGACAGGGAAGTTGGGGCACACACCTGTAGATCAGAATGGCCTGGGCAGGTGGTGTCATCCAACCTCTCTGACCCAAAGGACAGAAACCTCTCCCAGCCGAAGAACTCTAGGGTAAAGTGAGTGTGCAAGAAGCTCACCAGAGGTCACCAAAGTTTAACAAAAAAGAGAATGGTGTTGTTTCTGTCTTTGTGTGCATGCACATACACACACACACACACACACACACAGAGGCATCCTTGGTCAGGGATACTTACCAGCCAGCACACCTTATTAATAAAGGGCAAGTAGCAAGACCTGATTCTGAAATTTCCTGCCTTTTCTATACTCATATTTCTCTAGCAAACCTCTCTCTCTGTTTCTGTTGTCATCTGCAAATTTTATTACAATCAATTTTTCCTATATTTTCTACTCCACAGTAAAATAATGAAAAGGCTTTTGGCCTAACATGAAATGCGTCAGATTCCCCCCACAAAGATGGAAAGAAAAAACATCTCCTGCCATGTGTCACTTTGCAATCACAAATCTCATTTAACCTAGAGGAGAGGGTTTTAAGGACCAGAGAATAATAGTACAGAACTGACAGATCACAAAATTGTTTTAATACATTCCAGATGTATTGCTTCAGTGAACTTAATACAAAGACTAATCTGAATCACTGTTCCTGTGGCTGTCACTCTTCAATTCTCACAGGGCTACATGCCAATTTTTTTCTGCTTTCAACTGCATGGCTTTCAACAAAGTCAGGCCAAGGGAGTACACAATTTGGTCCCAAGTAACTAGTTAAGTATTTCAAGCTGTTGCCAGCCTTTTATGAGCTCAGTTCAAAATGACATTTAGGGAGGTTTGAAACATCTTAGATAAGAAGAATGCTGAAAAAACAGAGGAGGATCATCAGCAGGAAAAACAAAAATTACATATATGAACAGACATGCACACATTATTCCCCTATTCCCAAAGTAAGTGTGCACCATTAACAGAAATCCTCAAATTATGAAAGGATTTGCAAAGTTCTTTAAATCCTAAACCTTCAGTTGTAGGGAAGTGATTTATTCTGTACCATTAAAATATTTAGCTGCAAAACAGAGAACAGAATTGAATGTTCTGTGCAAATACTTACATAAATCCACAGTAAAGTCAGAAGACAGCTCTGATACTATCTTAATGGAATCTGTATTATTTACTTAAGGAAAAACAATATTTTGAAAAGATCAAAAAGGACCAAAAAAATGTTTGGCCTATGGTAATGGTGGAGCAACTCAAACTACTATACAAAAATGGCAGAAATTCAGAAAAAATATTAATGTCAGAAAATCTTTTGTAGGCAAGAATATTAACTTGTTCTGTTATGAATAAATGAATTCTAAATTATTCTTTTTTTCTGATGGATTTTAGGAGCTATTACCATAATCACATAAAGTTCCTTCTTTTCCTGTAAAGCTATGTATAGCATAAGACTTACTTTTCAGTGCCATGATCAGAGAAACTCTTTGAATGAAGATATTAAAGGAGTGAGATTCCAATTAACATATGAAACATTCTAAATCTGTCAAAATGAGCTGCTTGGATTACTACTTAACCCAGAAAACCCCAAATGATGGAAGACGAAGGTGAATAGAAACTCAGATGTGGAGCTGTGACCATTCCACGAGCCCCTCTCCCCAACCCTGTTTGATCCCAGAGCACGTCTTTTTGCAGCCAAATTCTCCTTTTTCTGGTCTACAGGTAGATCAAGAACAAAGTTTTATTCAAAATGAGAGCCAAGGAGAATAAGTTACACAGCACAAGTTTGAAAGGCAGTGACCCTATCTGTTTTGCTGAACAAGTATAATCTGTCTGATGCAGATGTATGTGGAAAGAGGAGAAAAGAGTGCAACGTTGATGCCTGGGTTTAAAAGAGAAATTTTACATAATAGCTGAAAGAACAAGATTCTTGCACTGAAAATTTTGAATCTTCTTGTCAGAAATTAGCATAAAGCTAAAGAAAACTGACAAACAGCTGTTTCATGTTAAAATGTTTTATGGGATTTCTTTTAAATATCTTCAGTTCTTTACTGCATCTTTTATGTATGTCAGGCATGCACACACACATACACAATCAGGAAACCTTTTATGGACATATAGATCAAACTCTTGTTCAAAGGAGTAAATTAAGACAAATTTACCAAGCCTGCCCTGAATGTCTCAGTGCATCCCAAGCAAACAGAAGGGTCTTGTCCTTTACTCGAAAACAAACATATGGAAAACTTTGTTTCCACACTGTCCTAGGGTTTCTGATGAGCCACAGACCACTCAGTGAGCCCACAGAAAAAATGAATAAATTATCCATTCTTACCCCTGTGCTGAACCACTGGCCTGACTGAGAATATCCGTCTAGTAAAAATAAATACAAAAAAGCATATTCTTTTTCTGTCGTGAAAATCACCTATTTCTCTTTTCAGAGGCCAAGAACAGGTAGTGTTGATGATTTCTTCTTTGACCTCTCCAGGAAATATGTGCTGAGCGGGATGCCAGACATGAAAATGTCCTTCTCCTGGGAATTTTTCTAAGCCGGGTGGCCTTTTGTGGTCATTGCAGTGGGAAGTGCCTGGTCCTGGCAGAGCAAGGCTCTGTGCTGATGAGGGCAGGAGACAAGATGTCCCCAGCAGTGACAGGATGAATGGTGGAGGACAGGCACCAAAGCCCACAGCACCTGTGCCAGGAACCATGTGGGAAAACTGCCTGTCAGGGCAAGCTGCCCCTGTGGTTGCTAGACACCCTCTTCTCCTTCCTTGGCTGTCCAACATGTGACACTCTGCAGCTGCTGCAGCCACTTGAGCCATAGCAAGGCTGAAAAGGAGCAAGGCCTAGTATGGGGGAAAGATAGTGCTGCTCAAAGCCGTATTAGACTGTGTTTCTTTCACACTTCTCATTCATTATTATTTTCTTAATAGAAACATGCACTCCACTTTATGGGTTTATAGGGGGCTGAAGCAAAAGTGAAATAACCAATTTTCACTATCCTCCCTTCAGAGTCTGAGTACTTACATATTTTCCATATTTTCTCAGTGTTACTTTTAGTCTGCCTAGTAGTCAGTCATACTGTGGGCTTGACAACTCATGGCTGCACTAAGCAAGATCATGATCAGTACTTGATGCAGAAAAATGGTAAGTGTGACCTGTGTCATCACTACCCTGCAGAGCTTCGGGTAGCTCCTTATAGTACACAAATTTTATCCTAGTTTCACTTCAATACACTCCTCAAGCTGTCTGTAAGAGGAAGTGGATTTAAAAAGGTAAATAAACATAGACATAAATAAAAGGATAAGAAAGCTGTCTTTAAAAGTTTCAGCCACCACTCTCTTGTCTTCTTGGGCACTTTTTGGATCAATGTGCTGGCTGGAATAGACCTTACCTGGACAGATGAATATTTTCTCTCCAAGTTCCATTCCCACATGAGGGATCTGGCACAACTTCATCTCTTGCTTATTGATCTTAACATGTTTCCTTCCTTCACTTTTCTCTGACAGTAATACCAGTGTGAAATCAGATCCTCTTGATGCATCTCATAATCTTGACTTCTGTGAAGCTGTTTGTTGGTTTAGATTGAGTAGTTTTACACAATTAGTTGTTCTACACTTTATTTCAGGAATTGCTGTTAAGCCTAGACAATGTATTCTAGTCAGAGCACAAAACTGAATTTTAGGGCTGCTACAGCTATTTTGAAGCTGTTGTTTGTTATAGGAATATTAGCAGAATAATCATCCTCCCTCAAATTAATTCAGAACTTACTATGGTCTATGGTATTAATTCAAAATGCTGTAGTAATAAGCAGATGTGTTACTTCGCTGCACCTCTCCCAAGACTTTAAAAAAAATCCTTAGATAAATGTTTTTACAGCACACCAGCTAACTCATTAGGAAATATGACATTTAATAACAGCATTATTGAAAGTGATTATTAACACAAGAAAAAGATCTTTTTCCTATATATTGAAAAGGTTGTGGTTATATATCATTTTTATATGATGAGTTGAATCATATTCATTGCAGAGTAATATCTACCAATTCCACTGAAGCTATACTAGGAATTAATTTTGCTCATGACGTCTACGTTCCTATTCTATATTAGCTACATTATATTATCTCCTTCCACAGGCACAATTGCATGTACGTCAAACTTGATTTGATGTAATTATCTAGGAATAAATGGCCTTGTTTTGGCTTGTTTCAACAGCTTAAGCCATTTCCACCCTGTTCCCACAAGATTTTTCTGCCTGCAGAACTCTCTTGGAGGTTCTTCAACTCTGATCTAAAAGTCAGTGTGAAAATATACAAAGCCTTTGTGAGTACTTACTGTACAAACACAGTTGTTGCTTTTTTTCCTCCTACAGTATGTCACTGCTTTTGCAGGTGGCTTGCAGGAAACATTAATTTAAAGCATTTTTAGGACTAATACACTTGCATATAAAAAGCAAGGATATCAATGAAGCTTCAGGTGCTTGTGAGAAACACACCTTTATATATGTATTACAGCTTAAGCTTCTAAATCAATTCCATCCTTATAGAAATGTATTTGTAAGCTATGAGTTGTGTCTGGTTGTTCAGACATATTCTCGTCTACTGACAAAAAAAAAAAAAAANAAAAAAAAAAAAAAAAAAAAAAAAAAAAAAAAAAAGGGTTAGGTTTTTATCAGTAGTAGGGAAATTGGCAACCTACTTCAAAATACATTTGCAGCTAGCAAAGGAAGAAGCTGTATTTTCTTCACTGTCAGGTAGTGGTTCAGACTTGAAACATCTCAGAGAAGGTAAAGAGCAAAGACAGTGATCTGGGCACTCTTCCCTTTAAACTCCCCCACAGGGAAGTTCTGTGTTGGCTAGCCTGCAGATACACACTTCTGTTGCCTTTCTGAGAGTCTAGTGCTGACAAGAAAAGAGTCTCAGTTTTGACTGAACTAACACCTTCTGGGCGAATCAGGAGCAGAAATTAATCTGGCAGATACATCAGACAAAGCCTCATACTTCGTCCCAGGACAGAGGGTGCTTCAAAGTGCATCATAAGTTGCTGAGACAGCAACTGGTAATCCTCATTTCTCTGCTTATTGTGTAACAGGTGTTTGTGAAACCTGCACAGTCTAGCACCAAATCAGGTACCCAACAAATACAGAAACAGCTAAAGGGGCTACCTACAGCACCCACTGCCTGCTCTTTTTCACTAAGTGTTCCGATGGCCAGCTCTGGTGAGTTGAGGTGCCTTTTTGCTGCATTTGAACAATGCAGATCAGATGCAAGGCCTTTAGGTACTGCTGGATTAAAACTGATCAATATCACTGATATCCTAGCAGTTAGGAACTCATCTAAGACCAGGACCTGGTGCCAGCCCTCTGTACCATTCTAACCTGGAAGGAAGCTAGCAGGAACACCTATTAAGTAGTAGGTGTTGCTGCTCCATGGCACAAGACAAATCGCGCTCCACCTTAAATCTCTCACATCAGTGCTTGGTGCTGACACCCAGTGGGGTTCCCTGTGCTCTCTGTGCAACCATGCTCTTGCAGCAGGCTGAGGAATGACAGCCCCTCGCTCTTGTCCTCGTTTCATGAAATGGAGAAACTCGCCACAAGAAGATGCTTCTAAGAAATTATAGAAAGCCATTAGAGAAAGCCAGGCATGGAAGGTCCTTAAAAGGTCTACTGAAGTGAGAGAGAGCCTACAACCTCCAGCATGGCAAGCCTCTGAGCCTGGCTGGTAGTTAGGAAGTCTTATACCAGAGAGTGCTCTAGGAGCATGTGTTTTTTCTGGTCTAAGCATATGTCAGAGGCAGGACATGTGATGAATGAACTTTTCTTCTGAACCTATGTAGTTGGTTCTGTATTGTCAGTTTAGTTTTCCTGCTTTCCAGGAAATTTTAGTGGGATACTGCAGGAAAAAAATTAGAAGGGCCAAAGGCCACCTAGAATTTAATCTGATTGCAGATGTAAAACACAATGAAAATAGTTTCTATAAATACATCAGCAACACAAGGAGGGCTAAGGAGGATCTCCATCCTTCAGTGGATGTGGGGCAAAAACATAGGTACTAAGGATGTGGAAAAGATTGAGATGCTTAACACCTTCTTTGCCTCAGTCTTTAATTGAAAGGCCAGTTGTGCTCCAAGTACCCAGCCCTCTAAGCTGGAAAAAAGGGATGGGGAGCAGAATGAAGCCCCATAATACAAAGAGCAGTGCTCAGCAACCTGCTACATGATTTTCATACACAAGCCTGTGGGACCAGATGGAATCTACCAAAGGATAGTGGGGGATCTGGTAAAGCTTTCACTGAACCACTGTCAATCAGTCCTGGTCAACCAAGGAGGTTCCAGCTTACTGGAGATTAGAAAACATGATGCCCATCTAAAAGAAATGTAGGAAGGAGCACCTAGGGTACAATAGGCTTGTCAGCCTGATCTCAGTGCCAGGGAAGGTCATGAAACAGATAATTTTGAGTGCCATCATGCAATAAATACCAACGACAACCAGGTGATGAAACCCAACCAGGATGGACTTAGGAAAGGTAAATCCTTGTTGACCAAAATGATCTCCTTCTGTGACTGGGTGACCTACCTAGTAGATGATGGAGAGGCTGTGGTTGTTGTCCACATGGACCTTCACTAAGCATTTTACACCATTTCACAGATATTTTCCTGGAGGAACTGGCTTCCCATAACTTAGGCAGGTGCTCTCTTTGGTGAGTCAAGAACTGTCTGCATGGCCAGAGATTGGTCAGTGGAGTTACATCCACCTGATGGATGGTCATTATGCTGTTCCCCAGAGCTCAATATCAGGGCCAGTCCTGACCTGGGTGAGAGGATCACCCTCAGTAAGTTCTCAGATGACCAAGCTGGTGATCATGGCGTGGTGTGGTCATGGAGTGGGTGGTTAACATGGGAGTGTTGATCTGTTGGAGGATAGAAAGCAGCTGCAAAAGGATCGGGACAGGCTGGAACAATAGGCCAAGGCCAGTGGTGTGAGGTTCAACAAGGCCAAGTGCCAGGCCCTGCACCTGAGATACAACAACCCCAGACAGTGCCACAGACTTCAGGAAGAGTGGCTGGAAAGCTGCCCAGTGGAAAAGGAGCTGTGGGTGCTGGACAACAGTGAGTGAACAGGAGCAAGCTGTGCTCAGGTGGCCAAGAAAGCCAATGGCTTCCTGGCCTGTTGCCAGCAGGACCACGGCAGTGATTGTCCCCCTGACCTCGGCACTGGCGAGGCCATACCTTGAATCTTGTGTTCAGTTTTGGGCCCCTCATCACAAGAAAGAGATTGAGTTGCTGGAGCAGAGAAGGGCAACAGAGCCAGTGAAGGGCCTGGAGCACAAGTCCTGTGAGGAACAGCTGAGCGAGCTGGAGTTGTTTAGCCTGGAGAAAAGGAAGTTCAGGAGTGACTTTATTACTGTCTGCACCCTCCTGGAAGGAGGGCGTAGTGAGGTGGGTGTCAGTCTCTTCTCCCAGGTAATGAGACAGGGCAAGAGGAAATAGGCCCTGTTTGCACCAGGGGAAGTTCAGATTGGATATTAGTAAAAATATTTTCAGCTGACAGGTTGTCAAGCAGGGAAACAGGTTGCCAAAGGAAGTGGTTGAGTAACCCTCCCTGGAGATATTTAGAAGTCATAGTGCTTAGGAACATGGTCTAGTAGTGGACTTGGCAGTGTTAGGTTAATGGTTTTACTCAATAATCTTAAAGGTTTTTTCTGACCTAAATGATTCTACTACTTTATTAACATATTACTTTTTTCTCCCATTGCCCATACTCCCACTCTTGTCCTGTAGTGCTTCTTGTAGAAAATGGAAAAATCTGCTGTGGTTAAAGATCCTTCTGAAAGAAATAAACCAACAAACTCCTAGCACACCATAAAATACTGCCTCTCATAGGCTGTGAAGGTTGTGAAAGCCATGTGCACATGTGGCTGCAACACATTTGAACTTCCCAAGGGGAAGTTTAGCCTGTCTGCAAATCAGGCAACTTAGGTTTTGTCACACACAGAGGCACAAGTGGGTCTGTGATGCCATCACTTTGCTGATGAAGGTGCCGGGTTATTGCTTTTCTGGGTGTGGTGCTTGGCCCATTTTCACAGCTCAGTTTGACAGTACACATCCCATAAACACCAGAGCCAGATTTCAGCCAGGTCTGAAACACCCTGAACAAAACATATGGCCTCTTCTGCCTAAGAGCACTTCATTTTCAAAAGCAGCATTTTTACATGATTTCACTGATTTGAATGAAATTGGGAGAATTTTTGCCATGATTTTTATAGTGAGATTAGCTGAAAAATACATGTATGTGATGGTCAGTAGTGGTCACCATCTTTAAATTCTGCAAAGCACAGCTCTGCCTCTGGCAAGGCTAGGAAGGGCCACAGGTGGGGAGCAGAGTACACTGAAAAGAGAAGAATGACCAACAGCAGTCTGGACAATAGAAATGGTCTTGAGTGTGCAGGCTCCCAATTATCTCATATTCTGCAGTGCAAAACACTCCCCTTCTGCAGGGCCAGATGACCAGACAGTGTAAATCAGCTTCTCAGTCCTGCCATCATTGATCTCTGCCAGCTGGTGGGTTTGACTGTATGTCCCTTTCCTGAAGCCAAACAACATCTCTAAGAGTAGTCTGAAGCCTTAGGCCTTGCTGTTTTCCTTCTCCCACCCCATCCTGGTGGCAAACCTAGGTGCCAGCAGCCTGCTAGGAAAATGCATGTCAGTTTTTAAAAGTACAACTGTAAAAACAAGGGGAAACTCCCACATACCTCTCCCTTTCTCATTCCCACAAAGAGGAATCTCGCCATCCCACAGAGGAAGAAGACTTGCTGGACATAAGCTCCTGCCCAAGTGGGATATTTCAACCCACTCAGGGAGGAACAGTCCCATTGCTGTCAGGCCAGAGTCAGTGCACAGACATTTTACACAATTATTTTTGTGGTGGGATCTAATGGCTTGGTATCTGAGATATCTGCTGAAAATCTAACACCCTTTGTACAGAGCTCAGCCAGCCTCATGCTGCTGGTTGCTGAAGCCATAGCTCTGGACTTCTTCTCAGGTTTTGTTAACAGCAGAAAAAACTAACAAACCAGCTTGTTTTGAACTAGTATCAATCATGCTTAGTGTCACTCTATCAGGTACACCTTCTACAAAAACCAAAAACTTGCAACATCGCCCACATGCCTCTCCGCTTCCCCAAATCCTATTTTTGAGAGAAGAGACAAAGTAAAAGCATGGTTAGGACAAGACCTCATGAGCTGTAGCCTCTAATTGTAGGGGAATCCTGATCAGTATTAGCTAAAAAAAAAACCACCCTGCCCTCCCCACTCACTCCATATTTTCACACTCACTTTCTCAAATACTGTCATTCAAGTGCCAATTTCAGGTGCTGGTTCCTTCATGGTAACACAGTACAAATATACAGTAATAGCCTCAATGGTTTTTTTCTTTTCGATTTTCTTTACTTTAACCATTGCATTATTGTCATAGCTGATTCTTAAGGTCAATTCTGTGATGTGAAATCCAATACTTAGGGCCCCTGTCCTAAACCCAGGTACTCATACTCTTAAACCATTATCTGTCATCATCAATGGATGCTCCAAGCACAAAGGGTGGACCAGGAAGCAGTAGATGATTTTTCAGATTGACCCACTTTTGATGAGAGAAGGAAAACCTTGTCACAATCTAATTGCTCCACTTCTTGCAGAAATGGCACTTGTCACTTGTGCTCACAATGAAATAAAATGTTTTGTATTCAGAGGTAATGCTGTTTGAGGCTTTGAGAAGGTAATGTGCAGTCAAGATCTGTGAGTCCTCCTGAGGCATTTTGCTTTAACTGTGACACATATTCCAAATGAAGTCAGAGGATTATCTGTGTAAGAGCTGCAGCACCCAGGCCAGGCCTATAAGCTTACTTAACCAGAGACATATTCCCATATATGTATGCATATATGTGCACTAAAGAGAGAATAACATTCAAATTCTACTCTGGACATTTTATAAAATTCCTCAAGAAAGGGCATCCCAATGTCTCTACTGGGATCTATCTAATCATCTAATGTCTCCAAAAACTATTTTTGGAGAATGTGATTTAGCTTTTAAACGTCAAAGGGGAACAGAGTGGTTCCTTTGGCTTCATGACTCAACCACTTGGCTTCAAGCAACATGATTGAAGGGCAGAGTGAAATATGTTGTTTACCTAACATGAAAAGAAGTAGTCTTCCATTTTTTCACTTGCTCATCTGCCGAGTGAGGATTTGCATAGTCTGTGAATCAGCCAGGCTGAGACATGAAGACCACCCAGATCATCCCATGGTCAATAGCCTCCCTATGATCCAAGACATATACTTTGTGGCTGAGGAGGTGGCTCACTGGTCTCTGAGCAGCTTCTGAGGGCCCTCACCTCAAACATACCACATCTTTCCTTGGCAGGACAGTGGCATGAGATTGGTTTGTTCTTTGTTGAACTCCAAATCCAAATCTGCATCCTTCATTCCAAAACTATGTAACTATTCCAAAACATAGTAAACTATGGTTTACTGAAGTGCAGTTTAACAAGGTCATATGCTATTTTGGATATGTAACAACAAAAATGTAGTTGGAAAATCAAAGAAAATTAAAAACAGCTTGTTACAGTCAAATATTCAACAATTACATGTGAGTCCTCCATAACACCCAGTTAATAAAATATGAGAGAGCAAGCAGAAACCCCAAGGAAATGTAAATCATAAGGAAAATACAGGGGAGGATGGCAAGACTCTGGAAGAGATTTCAAGAAGTCATCCACTCTTTTTCTTAGGACAAAATCACTATCTCTGTCATTCTCCACAAATGCTTGTTTTATTTTAGACAAGATAAGACAAACATCAAACACCAGTAATGGGGATTCCACAGCCTCTCCAGGCAATCTGTCCCAGCACTTCACTATCGCTGCTTTAATGCCTTGCCTAAGTTTTTTATCTCTTATTTTGATTCTGTTCCTTCATGTCATAACCAACAGGGACAAGAAAATGAGTAGGAATCAATTTAGAGAAATTACACTGTGTTTTGAACAAGGGATAGCAAAATGTTTTCCTTTACAAGTTCATTGTAAGTAGTTCTGGTTTACAACTGTGGAATTTTTTTTCATTTTCTTTTAGGGCCAAATTCATTTCCACATGCTGGCAAAATTATCTGCTTCAGAAAACCCGTTAGTAACAGTAAATCCATATAAAGATGTAAAAATGAGTACTGAAGTCTTCCCTGAACCTATTTAATAGTGTTCCTGTTATAGCTCTGAATCAGTAAGGCCTAGAGGCATGCTGGGGTCTTCAATGCCAACACCTTGAAAGGTGATTTCATAGTCTTATCTGTAAGGATATATGCTAAAGTTTTGCGACGTGTTCTGGTTTGGCCAGATAGTTCCTCTCAGGCAATAGGAGTTTTACCACTGATGTAATTTGAGAACTTTTAAGAAGAAACTTGTAAGAGTAGAGTCTAAGTGCAGGCTGTGGCATCATTGTATTGCATTGCCAAAATGAAACCAGTTCCCATGAAGCACACAGTAACTTTGCAAAAGTTATGGTTTTGACAGCGTTCTATTCCCATGGGACAACATTAGTCACTGTGGATGGCCACATTCAGCTTGTGCCACATTATCCATACAAATACATATTTGCAGAAGCCAAAAACCAGATCTGCTGCAGGGAAAGAGCTGTCATAGCTTCACCAACTTCCACTGGGCAACAGCGAGTCCCATAAATTAAGCAACGTGGTCCCAAACATCTGCATGCTTGATTTCCTTCTCTGTTTACAGAAATACTCTCCACTAAATATGCAGGGTGGCGTCAGCTCTTTTTGGATGTGTTCCTGAGTATCTTGTGGCTGTTCAGCTTGACATGATTATAAACATTTCAGTACTGCTAGTAGGTACAGAACAGACAGATCTTTAGCAACTGAATTAAGAAAAAAAAAAACCCCTATGCCTTACAGTCATGTTAATTTTGCATTGAAAAGAATATATTTAAAGTGGAATTACTACATTTTGAATGGGACAGTTAAAGTAAATAGTGTGATGTAAGTTTTGACATGGGTATGATAGTTTGAAATGGGCAGGATGTCTTCAGAGTTAAATACATACATTACATATCCAATGAAGACTAATAATGCTTATGCAAAGACTTGACATTTGTCTTTTATTGGGATCCAGCTCAAAGATTTAAACTACGGCATAAGGTTAAGGCTGCAAGATAAGACTACCAGTCCCTGTGCAAACCTGAACACTTCAAATTTTGTAGATGAAAATTCTGCATGTCACAAACACTCAAGCTGATGCTGCAAGGTTCAGAGCAGTTGGGAACTGCTTGCCAAAGCTTCCTGACAGAAATTGTCTCACACTACCTAACTCTACTAGCACATGAAAGTTTGATGGGGACACAATCTACTACCAATCCCTGATCTATAGAAGCATGGAAGTACATGTACAGCTTACCACTCATGACCAGATCATATGCAACTTCAAGTCTGTTCTCTTACACAACGCAAATTGAGTTTGAGTTTTGCAAGAAAAGCCTTTTCATCATTTGATATTGTAGATGCAACACATTCACCACCTGTATTGCACAATATTTCCCCTGGGCTGAGATAAAGAAAACCAGACACTAAGTAGGCCATTTTCCAGGAGCCTATGTGTCTTCCTTTCTCTTTTTCATGACTTAATGATATTACTTTCCAAAAGACTAGGGTTATATTTCCAAAATCCAACAGCCCTGAGAGACTTTCCTAAGCAAACTGCTCCACTTTACTGTTCTTCAGCCTATTGTCTCTGCATAGCTGGAGCAGGATGTGGCCTTGAGTCTCTTACCTCCCATCTCCGTGTGTGATTTCTCACCACTGTTGAAAGGTACTGTCAATGAAGCTTTGATTTCTTTTTCATTCCCTGCCTGACACACTTACAATTACAAAATCTCTAGATGCAAGATCAGTTTGGCAAAAAGCCAATAATTGCCAACACAGCCAAAAGGAAATTCTTTATACAAAAAAAAGTCCCTATTATATTAACAGAGGCCTTGGAAGAGGTTTCATTTTTCCTTCATTTCACTACAGAAACCCTGCTTGACCACTCAAGGCAGCCAGATGCTGGCATACAACCTCCCAGTTCCAGGGAGAATCCCAGGCCTCATGCCCATGCCCTGCTGCATGTTGCAGTGATGTGGGGCAGCACATGCCCAGGAGGCTCTGCCCCCCCAACCTGTGCTGGCAGAATACAGACTGGGCTTGGCCAGTCTAAAGGAAGGAATGGCCCAAAAACCTCAGGGGGACTTCCCAGCATTGGTGAACTCCCAGGAAGTTCTGCCAGCCTCCCAGGCACTCATAGCAACAGATCAAACATAGCAAGCCAGATCGAACAGCATATTTATCACATTAATATGAAGGCTTTAGTAAATGTGTTATGTGGAAGGAGATGCTGCAAAATAAAAGGCATGTGTTTAGCTTGGTTTAGCTTGATAAGGCTTCTCCTTAAATTCAGACAGTAGTTCCAAAGCCAGACTAATCTCTGGGACAACTGCCACAGCTCTGAACAATATTAAAGATATAGACTTTGTTTATATTGCTCTTCTCTTTGGTGGTTTCACCAATGTGCCTGTTCACACATCCCTAAGGATTTTCTGTAACCCTCAGCTCTAGTAACTGATTTAACCAAGGCATCAGTTTATATTTATTTGCCTTACTAATGAAATCCCTTGTATCACCAGCTCAGCCACAGGCAGAAAAATGGCTTTTGAAATACATCTTCACAAAGGACAGATATAGAAGGGTGGCTGTAAGTCATAGAAACCTAGAGCTCATGTCAGTTTATGCGCATAACATCTCTGACAAAATCTAGTAATTTATAAACCCACAGATAGATTTAAGAAAGAATCTTATTAATACTGTGTAGTAGAGTTTAAATATAGGGCAAGTAGCTAAGGTTTGATGCATAGTGTCACTGGAAAGGTGATTTCTAGACTTAATTTTTTTAGTAAAATTAGGGAACAACCAGTGAGTCTCCTTCCATGGCAACATTCTCTTTTATTCCCTGAAATCCTCAGGACTTCCTCCCAGGCAACCAGAACAAGGCAGTTTCTGACACATGGATATTCTGTGCTGCTCCCTGTGCCCAGGTCTTAGTCACTACTCTTACTCAAAAGGCAGCAAAGCATGCAGTTGCCATGTAACCATAAACTTGAGTGGTCTTGTATCAAATTACCCATAATTTTCTATTGGACTTTTCTTTTCCGGGTGTAATCAGGACTCTCTTCTAAAGTAATCAAATTAATTAGGTTCGCCAATAATGTGAGAAATTTTCTAATTAATCTTCTCCCCAGCACAAACAAAACATCTTTCTTCTTCTGTCCCCGTAATCCCTGCCCAACAGGACTTCAGCAACATCTTGAGCTGAACACCTGGAGAGAGACATTGAGCACCTTATTATAATTAATATTTTGTGACACTTTAACTGGAGATCTCCAACTAATGGCATTAACTGCCATGAGTTAAGTGTTATGGAGAGCTAGAGGAAAGCTACATTTGGTCCCAGGGAATATTGTTTACTCCTGCTGAGCAGCAGGGGATATGGGAATCCTTGTTTATAAGGAAGAGAAATCAGAAGAGCAGCCACATAATCTCTCATCTTTCAATTAACAAATCACACTGGGATGTTGTTCCTTAAGTCAGAAACAAATTACAAATGTGCAAGACAGTTTGGGAAAAGCCAGCTAGCTGTGCCCTGGGACACATATCCATCTCTCCCTGTCCATCATCCTCTCTCCCAAGTGATACATCGCCCTTTTTTGATCTCTCCTCTGGTTTAGAAATCCTTACATCAGTTCCCTTCAAGAAGGAGGGCCCAGAATGGGAAGGGACGTACAGGCATATCACTTCTGCTGTGAAGGTATTTCAAGATGAGAAGGAACTGCCAGGGCCTGTCTCTTAGTCTGATATCTGGGAGAGGTTAAGAGTCTGGCAGGTGTCCAAGTGTGCCTGCTACACAGTTGCTCCAGGTAAAAAATTATTTTACTTTTGTCCTCACTAATCTTCACATTTATCCTGGTAGGTCTATGGAATAGACTCCTTTCAAGCCCATTGCAGAAGACCCTGTCTACTTTAGCCTCTATACATAGAAAGCCCTGTAAGTCCAGCCAGACCCCAAGTACCAACTCTCCTTGTGTTGTGTCAGCTTGCAGATACGCAAAAGTGTCTTCAACACCATAACTCCACTAGGCTAAGTGCCCAAACTTAGAGCATCTCCAATCTCTAAGCAGGGGCAGCTCCTGGAGCCTTTGATCTAACAGCTGCATAAGTTCCCATGTTAACATGGCAATGAAGGCAAGGGAGTTTTCTCCAACACAGGTATTCTACAGAAGATTTCTATGCCATGAGTCATTAGCACTGTAAGCTGTAACCGTAACTCTGAAATAAACTCATTTGCTGAATTATTGAGAGAGCATGCTTCCCACACACACACACACACCTTACCTGTAAGGCCAAAGCAAACTAGCTTTTAAGAAATACTGGTACTACTTCACAGTAAAGAGAGGTACAATTTTTCAAGGAAGTAATGGCAACTTTCTCTGTGGCTGAGTGAAAAAATAATGTTGCTTGCCTAGGGAACAAGCTTGAAAGAACCACTGTCTTACATGCAAATATGAAAAAATATTGTGTAAGATGCAGCTCTTCATTCACAGCCTTGTAAAATTAAATGATATCATGTAGAGTGTGGCTGCTAATGTAAACTGTAAATAATTCATTGGAAGCAATTTATGTAAAAGGACCTTCCAAAAGTCTTGCGTGGGTTTTTCCCCTAGTCAGTGACACTGACTTAGACCAGAACAGCTGTGCATGTGTTTGGGTTTACTGGGCTGAGGAAGTTAGGCCCAGAAAGAAGAACACTGAGCTACTGACTTTCAGGGATTTTAAGGATGGGGCAGTTTCTGCATCACAAAGCCTAGCACCTCTTTGTATCAGTAAGTCTATTTGATTTGGGGTTTTTTTCCACTTCCCTTCCAGTAAGCAGGAAAGTGCTGCAAGTCCTGCCAATGGGCCAGCTGCTTCACGCACACACATGCAGCAGTGTTATCTCCTATTTATCCAGCCGTTTGCCATGGCAGACAAAGCCAAGCTCTGGCCATGCTGGCAGCACTGATGGCCCCAGGGCTGCACTGTGGTCACCATAAAGTTGCTCCAATTTAGAACTCCTCCTTGCTGTTAATTACAAATACCTCTTTCTCTCACAAATCTTCTGTTTGTGGCTATACTTGCACTCCATCACCAACAGAAGAAGCTGCATGCTGGTTTTAGTTCTCCTTCCTGCTGCGGTATTCATAACTGATGGTAATTAATGCCCCTCTGGAGCATGCTTTATTCATATTTCTGTAGCTGTAAATACCACCCAGCATGCAGGCAGGGCTGCTCTCACCTCATCATTGCCTACAAACCTCTTAGGGTTTGCATTTTGTGGTCAGAGGAGAAACAGAAGGTGGGATTACCTGTCTGTGCTACCATGGTTAGCCTAAACCTTCCTTGTGGTGACTATTAAAGCCCTGTTCCTAAAACTGGAGGTTTTAACAAGAAAAAGAGACATATTTCAAACAGAGGTGGATATTTTAACTTCCTGTCTTCTCCAAAGCAATAAGGTCTTAACATCTACCTTCTACCCTCCCCAGCTTTTTAACCAACAGAATGAGTATAGAGCAGAAGTCAGCATACCAGTATTATTTATTTCTGATACCATGTTTGCCTTGTGAGAAGACACCTCATTTTCCCTCTGTGCCTCAGACTCCCCATAATGGCTGTTCAGGTTTCTCAAATACTTTCCTGGGAAAGCAGTCTCTGTATGTTAAATATTATGGTAAAGGCTCTCTCTCCACATCCACTGGAGAGCAAGCTGAGCAGGCTCATCTTACAGATGGTGCTGTTGATTTGCCTTGACCTTGGTCACCCTCCTTCAGCTTCAGTCCTAGTCCTGAGTCCTTTTGTTTTCCCAAGAGGCCTCATTTCATATGCAGTCTTTATTCCACAAGAGATGTCACAACCAAAGCCCAGGCATAGCAAGATTGAAGATGGCATTTTGAAAGCAAAAATAATGATTTTTCCCTGCCATGGTTCAGCCCCAGGAGGCAACTAAGTACAACACTGCCACTTACATTTTGCACTCTAAATACCAGTGGGGGTATGGAGGTGGGTTTACAGAAGAACAGTTTAATAATTCAAATGAAATATAATAATAACATAAATATAACACAAACTGTACTTAAAAGGGAGTCAACAGAAACAGAAAGAGAAATAAAACCCAAGAAAGACAAGTGACGTACAACTCAGTTGCTCACCACCTGCTGACTGATGCCCAGCCCACGTCCCAGCAGAGATCAGCAGCTCCCAGCCAACTCCCCCAGTCTACTCACCGGGCATGATGTTCTGCCAGCTCAGGCCAGCTGTCCTTGACTTAGAGTTAGCACTACTTAGCAACAACCAAAACATAGGTGTGTTATCATCATAATGAATTCAAACCACAGCTACAAAGAAGAAAATCAACTGTATCCCAGGTGAAACCAAAACATTCACTCATCATTGTAATCCTCCTGCCTGTGAATAATGCATAGATTTGTATTTTTCCCTTTCAGGATAGCAAATGGATATTTCATCCATTTTCAACCTGGTGAAACTTAATCACACACATCTTAAAAGCCCCTTTATGCCCCAATCTGAGGTTCACCAACCAGATCTATTCTGACAATTTTGTCAGGTCTGTTCCAGATCTTCTCAAAAGGATGAACTGCACATCCCACCTGCCTCTGAACGGGCCTGTTTACAGGGTGGAAGTCTCTGCAGTGCTCTCCTTACTTCCATGCTACATCCATTCTTCTCTGCCTTAGTTTGGAAAGTGGCTGCTCAGACCCCTTGGGCTCTGGCATCAGCCAGGATCCCCATCTGCCCAGGCTGTACCAGCACCACCGTAGTGAGGCAGCTGTGGCCTAACTGCATTTTTCTGACATCTAGGGTCATTCAGGAACTGGGGGGATCTTTAAAATTATGTTTATGTATATTTATAGCTACTGAAAGCAACATAAGAAGGATTCTGGCTGGAGGATTAAGTATGTAGAAGCAGGCTGAGAGTCAGTAGGAAGACATAGAGGGAACCTGTAGAGAGGCAGGAGAGTTAAGGTTTTCCATTCACTGTAATGAGCATTCTCAATGTTTTTCTGTCTGTCTTAATTTCTAAAGCTTGAATATTGGGAGGAACAGTAATACACTGTAATGTTTGTTTACATATAAGTGTTTAAACTTAATATGTGCAAGAGATATGTAAAAACTAGGTGGAAGCGTATGTATGCAATCTCATTTGATATGACTCAAATCATCAGATCATTCACAAAATTTAAATATTTTTCAGTTTATCAACACTGCTGAGCTATGTCACAAACTGAACATTTCCACCAGCAGAAAATTTAATTCTTTTCATTAGTTAGGAAGCATATCAAGGGAGCTTCAACTACAAAATCCTGGTTTCAGAGATTATGGGAAACCTTTATTCTCAAGTGTGCCCAGAAAAAAACAGTAATAATTTGAACTGATATTACCCTGCTATATCATAATACTTGAACCTACTGCATGTGGTACTGACATTACAGGCAGAAAATAATTAGTTCAAGCCCAGATATTGCACTCCTCACCAGGCACCCTTTTTAAGATTGATTTTCAGCAGTTTTAAAGGCCATAACTCAGTTCACATGAAGTGCTAATAAAGCTCAGTGCAACAGACCGGATTACGTTTTGCATAAAATAGGGCACTGAACCCAATGGTGAGGAGAGGAAGAAAAAAAGAACAGGAGAAGGAGAGAAACTTACAGCCTTCAGACAAAGAGTTTGCAAGGAGAAACAAATGCTCTCTGTATGCCTGTTCAGAAAGCTGCCAGACTTCCTTCAGCATGGAATTGGTGTGAGGGTGGTGAGCAACAGCCAAATACCAAGAAGAGGTCTGAAACAAGGAGTCCGTCCTGCTGTATGGCTCATTAACCACCAGATACATCAGCCTTGCTGGGGTTAGACAATACACAGGAGAAGCAGTACCCAGCACTGCCTTACTCTGTTCCCTTCACAGACCTGATACTCTTTGCACTAGTATGGCCTTACTTCTTTGCCAGCTTGGCTATGTCCTGAAATGCTGGTGCCCACCAGAGCAGGCACCCTGGTGCAGAACAGCAAAACTATTCTGGGAGGCAGGGAAGGCACCAGAAATAAGAGCACCAGCAGACTGGTGCAGCACCTATGAAGAAAAATGTCTATTACAAGAATAGGCAAGGGAATAATTAAAAGGGAAATACAAAAAAATTTAACATGTATAACTTAACACTTCATTCATACCATTAGTGAAAATGTTTAGAAATGCCAGTAAGAACTAAATATTTAGAAACAGGCTTGTTGTCACATTAAAAGAAAAAATCTCTCTGCTTGAGCAGTCCAATTAATTATTAACAGTGCAATTGGGTCATTAGTTCAGATTTTGCTCCAATGGCCAGTGACTGACATTCATTGCTGTCTAGGCTGGATGTCAGTTCCAGATAGCCATGCACCAAACTGTTGCCCAAAGGCTCTAGCAGACCCCGAAATGAAGGGAAAAGGGGACGTGCTTTTCAGACAAATGCAGAGATCTTGTTTCCACTTCAGAAGGTCACTCTTTGTGTCTCCAGAACAAAGCCCAGCAGGGCTCCCTATCCAGGAGGCCATGCAGTGGAGAAGGAGATGGATATGAGATTTGAGTCACTGCCTACTTGACCATTAGCTGGACCTTTGCTGTCATTGGCCATACAAAGTGCTCGCCCTGTGAGCAGCATTCGACTTCTGTGAAGTTTCCAACCAGCTGCCACGCAGCACCTACAAAGCCTGAGTGAGGCCCAGGGCTGCCTTTACTCACAACCTTGCGCTGCCCTTTTTTTTTTGCCCTTCTATGAGCAATATGAGCAACTTCTATGAGCAAAACGAGCAACTTCTATGAGCATTGCATACAAACCTGTCTACAGTGCACGTGGAGACATTCACATTCCCTAGGCTGATTATCTACACTCTTTAAAAACCACACACACATATTCACAAAATACTTATTTTTCCCAAGCACTGTATTCAAATTAAATATTCATCTCCCTTAAAAACCAATTAAATTTTACTCTCTAGCAATTTGCAAATCTAAACAGCAAATGTAGAAAAATAATTAGCATAGTAAGAAATCAGTTATTTCTCTGATAAGCTCATAAACCCTTTTAATTAAAGTCACAATATTTTTAATTGCTAAAGGGAATATTTTGTTTATAATAGCAAACATTTCTAAGTTTTAATTTAAGTTTCAATCTAATATTGTGATAACTGAGGAATGGCCTCCAGGGGGCAACAGTACCCACTAAACAAAATAATGTGCATTTCAGCTTTATCAAAGGATTTACTTTCATGTATCTTCTTGGGATAAAGGAAAGTTAAATTAACCTATGCAAACTCTGGCTTGCCTCCTATGAGAAAACACTGAAGAAAAAATATGAATGGTGATTCAGTCAGAACCCCACTTATTAAAAAATATATTATTAATCAAACTACAAGAGATACTTCCAGAAACTTTATGCATGCAATCTAAAAATTCCTAATAAAATGTATAAATAGGCGTTATTTGCTTTTTAAGCTTTCAGAAATGCTGTTTTGAGGACATCTGAAGCATCTTGGGATTGCCGCATTGTGTCCCTTTCTCTGTCGACAGCAACCTACTGATGTACAAAGGATTTATGAAGCTTTGGGGCTGACAGAGCTGGTGGCCTGAGAGAAGTCGAGGTGGCACCACCACGTGTACGCTGGTGTGAGGGCAGGGCCAACCACACACACACACAGAGGCACACTCAGCCCTCGTGCAAACACAAATGCCATTGGCAACCTCGTCTTGTTCCCTGGCTAGCTGATCAGGACGACAGTCCCTTAGGGAGAAATACACCCATATGCCATATGGATCCCTCCTGCAGGTGGCTCCTGGAGCAGCCGTGGGTGGGGAGATGGAGCAGGGTCTCTCACAGAACTCTTGGGGCTCTCCACCACTCCAGCAGCACACTGGAGTCAGACTGAGGAGCCACACATAATTGCATCATTATCACACAATCTAACAATAAGCACCTGCAAGTTTTAAGTGTTGGATGACAATGTGCGTGTCTCAGTGCTAGGACACCAACGCTCATCAACCAGAGGCAGGATTCTAAAAAATGCCATTGAGATTCTGCCAGGGGTACCTTTGAAACCACCACTCCGGGAACATTGATCACAAGGTGTTACAATTTACTGGTAGCTTCCTGACAGTAGTTTTGTAAAATGTTGTCGTCCCTATTTCAAGTAACGTTCACATTAAAATCCAACTTTGCTATCATAGATTTTTAAAAAGCCATTCATTATTCATTATTTACTGTGCTGTTTTGTTTAAGCACTTAGTCAAGATCATGCTGCCCAGCTTTTTGGGGAAGGGAATTATCCCAGAAAGCCTGGAGTCTAAAACTTCAAGAACACACATTGGACTGAAGGTAAATGCAGGTGTCACCTTGAGAAGCAGTATGAGACATGAGGTTGGTAGCTGGGAAAAAAAGAAAGGCTTCTAAAAGAAGAAGAATATTGTGATATACCTCCAGGTGCTATTTCTTAGAAAATTAAGAAAAATGTAATTAAACCAGAAGACTGGATGTATGAGGAAATCACAGTAATCGAAAGCCTCACATTCAAGGAGGCAGAACTCCCATCTTCCATCTGGACACTATCCACCAAGATCTGGACTAGAGGTACATGATAGGAGGAGAGACAGGAGAGACAGTCCAGAAATGTGGTCAAATACTGTCACTTTTCTTTTGATTTTTCAAGATGCTTGAATAATTATGAGATCCAAAGCTAAAATTGCTTAGTCCACTTGTTGATCTGTCTTGTTCTGTTTGAATTTTCTCTTCAAGGTCTGCATGGCAGTCAGAATATAATCTTAAATTAACTTTGTCATGTTTAACTTGGCAGTTTTATTTTGGATCCGAGGTGCTGGTGGAATATTATCCTTCATTTTGATCATAAAGAAGGAACTCTCTTTTGAAACACATTTTAAATTCCATTCATCGTGTTGCTTTTGTAGTTTACCATGTCCAGGCTTGACAAAGTGTTGATCAATCACCCATTGAGAACATGACTCAGATAGGAGAAAGCACAATGAAAGCTGTGTTTCTCTGACTGCAGATTTTAATAAAAGGAAACGGCTCTTTGAAGAACGCCAACTTTTTTCACCCTACAGCCAAAGGGATGTCCAATAAACCTTAGGAAAAAAAGTTTAAATAACTATCTTCCTCCATATGACCCAGTATTTCAGAGTCCATTCCAAATGCCTTTAGCATAAATACTCAAATGAAGTTGGATTAAGCATCAATTAGCATGGTGTTAGTAAAGCTGTCCTCAACAAAATAAACAGTTGTTTATTGTTGCTGTTAGCTAGAAATAGAAATATTTTCATTGTTGAAGGAGGGAAATTCTGTGTCATGCAATTACTTAAAATAATTTCCACATTTTAACATAGTTCTGTGTAATAAAATACATACACTACTTGTCCTGGAAAAAGAATTACATTTGACAAAGACATTTAAAGGTATAATTGCATTAAGAGAAACCTGGGAGAATAGAATCACAAAATCAATATATTCCCATGTTATTTAATTAAATAACATCTAAGGCAATCATACTTTTTTCCAAGACCAAAAACATACTGGCCATTTCAATTTGAGAGGTATTCCAGCTTTCTACACTGGTAAATTGTGCCTAGTGATCTACACTTTGGCCATTTACTTGTTCCCAGGTAACGTTTCTTGTAGCAAATGTTGATGAGTACAAGATTTCACATTAGAAAAAAGAAATAGGACTTATTTGGGCAGCAGCTACTCATGAACTGTTTTGTATAATTTCTGACCTTTTGTAGCCAGGTATTAAGATACTAACATAGCCCTTCATACATGCAATGAGAAAACCCACACAGTTGGAAAACTAAGAATCAAAGGAAGACCGAGCCTCATCAGCCAGATCAACTCAGTAGAAACATGAAGAAGTGCTGGTAGGTAACACAGAAAACCAAACATCTGAATCTGTGTGGATTAAGGAGGAACTTATCTGGGAACAGCTACAGCTGTGAGGTCATTCTCTTGCAACTATTGAATAGCTGAAAAGTGGAAGCTGAGAACATCTTTTGCTACGGGTAAGTGGCTGGGAGTGTGGGACTGCCTTGCAGGGCACGTCTGCACATACCACACATTAGTCGTCATGACAACACCAACTTTCCTTGCGTCAAAGTACACCATTACCATGGGTTTTCCACCCGATTCTCGCCAATCCAACATGTCCAATCAACTGTGCAACTCGTTTAAGTTATTTTCCATGGACGTTATTAAAGCAGAATGTTTACAATAAATTCAGGTCCTGTGCAAATGTTTTCCTCTGGAGAGCCTCCCCATTCATGTGTATTAATTATACTGGCTCTCAAAGCTCTTATTTCCTTACTATTTCCTTATTTAGTAAACTAGCATTGTTGGATAATAGAAGAATATGTATCTGATAGTTTCCATTTGGAAATCATGAGTCCAATTTAGTGGGTGTGTCCTTGTGGCCCTTTTTAATTTTTTTTTTTTTTTCATAAATTCTGGAAGCATCTGGATTTGTTCCTTAGCAACACTTTTTAGTTTGCCATTTGCTTTTATTCAGCTCCCCAAAGAGTGCTTTTAAAGCTGCAGTAAGGTTGGCCATTTCAGAGAAGCAGCTTTTATTTTTCCTCTTGAATGAATGGCGAGATCATGCCCAGATATCACAGCCTGACAGGAACATTCTCCAGTATATTAAAAACTGTCCTTGAAACAATGAAATACTTTTAAGCTGAGATAATAGGTGCATTACTGGCAAGAATACTGATAACTTTGTCTATTGTGCTTGCAAAGGGCACAAGAGGAAAAGGACAGCTAATTACTTAATATTCTAAATAGAAAGTTAATTTTGAGTAAATGAAAGCTTAGATATTTATCTGAGCCTACAAAGGTACTTCTCACCTTGTTCATATGTATCTAGCACCTAGCTTTGCCTACCCACACAAAAGAGGGCAGTCTTAGTTATCCAGCACACCACACAGTGGTGTTTAGACACCCTTGCCAAATACCAAATCAACAGCACAAATTTTACATGTAGTGAGAGTAAATCACTTGAGAGTTTCCCCCTTTGGACACAATAGGTACCACAAAACATACATCACCCACACAAATAGTGAAAGTCCTTCCAGCACAGTTCAAGATCAATACATTGGTGCCTGTCTCTGTACTTTGCAGTTCCACTCTCCATTGAGCAAAAAAGAGTTATACAGTGTTTCAAAGGTGATTTTTTTCACAGCATGCTAAGACAGTGGTAAACCTGACTCTTTTAAGTTAATTTATAGTGAAATAATAAAACAGAGTAGAATGAAGAGTGCTACAATGGAAAAATTGTGCCAGCAGAAGTCTGTTCATCCATTAACTTCTGTGGAAAGGCCCTGACACATACAATGGGCTGCTGATTAAACAGAGACTCTGTGCCTTCTCACTCACTTCCCAGAGTCCCCAAAATGTATGGTGCTCTCTTTGCTCCCTGGCACTCCTCCAAGTTTAATGGATGCCATGTACTACAGAGTGATCAGTTTACCTACACTCCAGAAAAACAAATGTTCCAGAAAAGAAATATATTGCAGGAAAAAAAAAAAAAGTTCTATTTCTATATGCAAGCTTCAGCACATTTTGTGACCTAAGCTATTTCTGTCCAAATAAGTACGTTACCAAAACCCTGCAATAAACAGTCTGTTTGGCTAGACCCTTGTCCTAGTCTACTGCCCTTCTGCTGTTTAACCAGAACAAAAGGCACTTCACATTCTTGGGGAGAGATAATCAGTTTGCTACCCACCACAACTCCTGGTGTAGGTGCTTTGGATGTAGTTTCTGGCTGCAGTGTGGAAATTCAGGCAATGAACTCCAGCATGACAAGGAGCAGCTATTATTGTGTGCAATGTAAAATGGTTTTTTGGCATCACACTTTTGCTCCAACTTTTAGGGCAGAGAAATGCAACTGGAGTTTCAACAAACTTAGGTATCTATTTCTTGAATCAAACTGAAATTCAGAAAGTTGTAAGACTGATATAAATCTTCCTTCTTTAGGCACATTTATGTGTATGAACAGAAAATCTAAAGATCTGACAGTAACTTTTAATCTACAGGGAAGACAGGATGAAACTGTCTCGGAGGACATTTGACAACCCCTAGCTTGTTTTTTCTGTTGAATCTCTGATGTTCATACACACAAGTCTCAACCTTGTCCCCAGGGCAGTTATTAGTATGGTCGGCATTGGGATCAATAACAGCAGAAGAAGGGCCATAATGGAGTTGTTAACAGCCAGATCTGTAACATATGTTACCTGTTAGGAGGTCCTGTGACACAGACCAGCTCTGCTGAGGAGAGATAAGGTATATCATACCATCATCTGACACAGCACAGCACAGACATAGATAGCCCAGTGTCAACGCTGAGCACTCACTCAGAAGATAAGCAAAATGGAACAGTGACAAACTGGATGGATAAGCAGCATTATGTCTTTTTTTCTGCCCCTACCACAGACATTCACCTTTATCAGCTTTCCAGAGTTTGCTTTTGCACTTCAGTGGAATAATAATTATAACTCCTCTCACTCTAACAGAATTCACTGCCTCTGAGATGTCTCACTTAAAATTACAGAACTTAGTGCTACAATGTTGTTTTTGCTCCCACTTGAGGCCTGGGCTTTCATATTCTGCAGGAAGACACTTGGTGGCACTCATTCAACATAATTTTTGCTTCCCATACCACAAATTCTTTGGGTTAACATAAAACATGGAAAAAATTCCCCGTAGTAAGTGTATCCTATGAACTCTGTAACTAAGACCAACTTTTGCAGTCATTACTCAATTTTTGACTTAATCATTAATGATGTAAAGAAATACTTCATTTTTTTGTAAAAAAAATCCCTAAAGGGGGTTTGTGATTGTAAGCTGCTCACTAAATTTCAGCTGAGATGTTTTTGCCTACCAATTATTTTGCAGAATCTTCATGTTTTTGCTTTGATGGATAATTAAAATTTATTCCCTGTGTAAAGTGCAAATTCTTTGTCCCTTGACGTCACTGTTCACTGCAACTTGCATACAGGTCTTTGAAAACAAACAAGAGAAACAAATGCTGACCTGAAACATCTGGTAACCAGGATAGTTACTCAAAGACAGCTGCAAAGGAGGTAGAGAGTTTCACTGGCTGTACCCTGTAGTCCTTATAACTTACTTCTGAGTGACAGCCATTTGCAACCTAATAGCCATACTGTATTTTGAGAAAGACATAGGGTAAGCAGCAGCACCCTGACCCGTTTAGATGAACAAATACCTATAATCCCCCTATAAAATCCAGCGTTTCCAGGAACTACCCCAGTATTTCATGGACAGTACCCTAAAGTACTGCCAAGGACCACAGCCTTATCACAGACACCTGGCAGTTATTCCAATCAAGGCTGCTGAAAGATCTGACAGTCAGGAGGGGATTTATTTATTTATTACCCTTAACAGCAGGACAGTATGACATTAGCTAAGGATAATCTAACACCATTAGAGAGCCCAAAGCTTGACTGAAGTTGCCTCCTTTGTGGGAGGGGGAAGATCATGCCCAGATGTCCCTGCAACTCTCCACTTACCACACTCAAAATAATCATTCTGTGAAACAGATTATGAATAGGTCAGTGGCCACTCAGTGGAAATGTGTTAAAGCAATGGAACACAGCTAAGCACATTCTCAAAACACAGATAATGCTCTCACCAACAGAATAAGTGGCCTTCCCCTAGAACAGAAACAAGGCTCATTGCCCAACCCCACCATCCTTCAACAACAGCCAAAAGAGTGACCCACAGCTGTTACTCCACGGTCACAGTGACCACAGAGCTTGATTACTCCACGGACGCCCATTGGTCCTGAACCTATGAAATCCATGCTGCTAGGAAACTCCTTTCCCAGCAGTTTTCCTTTTGTTCCAAGTTTCACCAGCTGCACCAGGGAAACTAACCTTTTTGGACAAAGTGACCATGCCATTATCTTCATGTACTTGAATGCAATCTGTTTGTATACTCGGTAGTGTTTACATACTTGAGGAAAAGCTTTGCTGACAAGTTCCATAGTTATCTAATAATCTTTACTAAAACCCAGGAGGCACTTTTCAATGCAAGTAAAGATTTTTGCATGTCTGTGCACCCAACGCAATTTTTTTTTTCCAGAACATTTTACTTCTGGCCTTTCTAGAAAGAGTATCGTATTTAAAAGTGTGAGAGCGCTATCCTCCCCCCTTTCCAGACACTTGTGCTACTGAAGGGCTTTTCCTCTAATATTCTTCTAAAAAGAGCAAAAGACAGCCCACTGTTTCAGCAAAAACACAGGGAGGCAAAGTGCAATCCAAAAGGGAATTGCAATTAATCAGCTGAGTATCATACTGAGCACTATTTGACCACATTAAGCACATCAAATACAAAGCACTTGCATGTGCTCTTCACACCAAGCCAGTATTCAGTGTATGCTGTGTCAGACGTGTTTTGTCACCATAATCACACAGCCTTTCCCACACCAAATGCCGGAGCTTGAGCCACAAAGGGCAGAGCCTCTCCAAAACGCTTTGATGACCTGTCCCTTGCGGGAAGGTGGGGCTGCATCGTACAGAAATGCAAACAGCGCCATTTCTGCGAATTCTAGGTACTTCGTATTTCATTACGGTTCTTATTTGTCTTGTTAAAGGCTCTTGTTAATGGGAGAAACAGGGGAGAATCACGGTGGGCCGAGTGGACACCAGTCCCGGGGAGGCTTAGGGCAACAGGCGAGCAGAGAGGAGCGGTGGCTCAGCCCGGCGCGCCTGGGTCCGTGTCCGCACAGTGCCCAGTGGGTGGTGCTGCGGGCACAGGTTGCTCAGCGGCTCCAAGCCCCGGGGCCGGCCGCCAGCGGGGAGCCGCGGCAGCGGCTGCTGCGCTCCGAAGGGTTAAAAGCCTTCCAGCCCCATGCGTGGGAGGGGTCGGGGCAGTGTGGGGAGAAATGCAGAAAAAGTAGGTCAACTGCGCCCAGCGGCGGAGCGGGACGGGACGGGACGGGACGGGACGGGACGGGACGGGACAGGACAGGCCAGGACAGGACAGGACAGGACGGGGGGCAGGGGGTGGCGGGGGTCTCTGCCCTTTCGGGGTCTGCAGGCGCTCCCGCCCTGACTCCAGGCGTCTGCAGACAATTTTCTNGGAGGGCAAAGGGGGGGGGGGAGGAAAGGGCAGGGCGCTGGAAATTAAAAGTGAAGCACAATTTGAAACTGCCTACACCACAGCTTTTATAATCAACTTGTGACACGCTTGGCACTAAACACTGTTTATGTGCACAATTAATGCAGTTAATACTAGGTTAGTAACTGTGGCAGCCAGCCACGTGCATCGCCTGGCACATGGGTGCCTGCTCCCAGCGGAAGAGGCAGGCTTTGCTCTTCAGCACACACAGCCAGGCCAGTTGAAGCACATCTGGAGCCAGTTTAACTGGGGCCTCCCTCCAATGCAGTACTCAGCATTGCCAGTGTATTCTTTCACACAAAACGCTATAAAAAGGGGAGAAGGAATTAGGACAAAAATGGGAGTGGGAGAGGATTTTTAAAAAAGGGAGTTCAAGACTCTTTCCAGTGGAAGCCGCCCTGTCGCACCGGGCTTCACAGCCTGCCTGAACAAGACCTAGCATCAGGGAGCCCCTAACGGGGCCTCCAGAATGACCAGTTCCTGTTTCTTCTATCTCTCCATACAGTTGGACATTTCAGCGAGCATTGCACACCTGTAGCTGCTGCTAGGCATCTGTTGTCTCCACCTGATGAGGGGAAGTGGCAGAAGGTGGTTCACATAAGCACTAATACACCTACCAATGAGAAGCATGCAATCCCAAGTAAAGTTCTCCAAAAAAGTCTTTCTCAAGACAGAGTCACCATGTCGCAAGATTTTATGAGCTAGTTGCAAAAATTCATTTGTACTTTTTGCGTGGGAGGTGAATTTTGAAACTGACATTTTAGAAAGCTCAAAAGCTCTAGCAAGACTTCTGCTTCAAGCTCAGGGCTTTCTTGGGAAATCCAGCATCTTCAAACATGACATCTATGTCAAGGCATACACCTATGGACCTGCTCGCTGATACACTGGGCACGCCGGTGACACAACCTGTTTTTCTTTTGTGGCCACTCACAGCTCCAGTGAGAGGAGAATATTCGTGCGAATCGGTCACGCGTTAAAGTAACGTCACTATCGTTTGTCATATGTTTGTTCACTTATCTCTTCCCCAAGGAAAGGAGTGTTTGTTTTGAGATTTTACATGCCCCTAAACATTTATTCCAGTAATGTCAAGGTCAAAGAAAGGTGTTCCCCACTTGCAGTAGGAGCTGGTGTAATCTGAGATAAGGTCCCAGAGGAAAGGAAGCCTACTTCACAGTCACGGCTTGGCCACTGAAAACAAACGCCTTCTGCACAGACACACATCTCCCTCCATATGGAGGGCTACCTCATGCTAGAAGAACATCCCTGTCAACCCTCATGCTGTAACCCAGTTCTTCACATAGTCTGAAATGATCTGTCATATCAATGCCCGCTTTCCTTGGCATGGTTGCATTAGAGGCAAACTTTGTATCTCACTTCTGTTCAAAACAAGTCCACAAATACTAGAGTCATAGCTTCTTCAGTAATATTTTAATCAAAATTATTACTATTATCTTACTTTTAGCTGAGCAAAAGGGAAAATTCAGCTTGCTTGTTGTTTTGGTTTTGTTCAGGGTTTTTTTAATTAAGATACAAATTCACTAAAGGAAATTAATACTTCACGGGATACAAAAGAATACAAAAGACCACATGTGTTTGCTGTTACTGTTCTTCAGACTTCTTTCCTTTATTGCATGCTTAGTCACCATTACTGCTTTTTCACCTGCTGCAAGCTATAAGGAAGAGGGTAGCAAATACATTGCAACACACGCTTTAAAGTGTGCTATTCTTTCCTGTTTCAAGGCTTCAGAAGTAACTTTAATGCACACGCCTCCAAAATGCACCAAGAAACCCAAAATAACTGTCTTTTTACAAGAAAAACACCACTGAAAATTATCTTCAGCTGAGACGCTTTTCATTTAGCCATGCTTAAATGTCACAGAATCAACTGCATATAGACAACGAAAGTGTCACACACTCATCAGCAATTAAAAGAAATAATCATCTAGCAATGCAAAAATGCAAATGTACCAAAAAGGATTGTGTCCAAACAATGCAAGGATTATGAAGGAAAAAGCTTCTATGCCCATTGAAGGGAAATGGCATCCTATGCAGCATGCAATTATTTGGTATTCTACAGATATATTTTATCTCCTAAATAATGAAGAAGGGGGATTAGTTGAAGTCCCTGTTCATTGAGGAGTAAAACTTTTCACCATTTTTTCATCAATGTTTAGGAAGACAGGATGGTGTATGACAAATATTCCCTCTCCCTGCTGTTGAGCTCCTTACTACACTAATTCAGGTAGGGAGACTTCCCCTGTTTAAAATGTCTTTTCTATCCATTTGCCTACTGAGGATAATCAGAGTGTTTAAGCATGGTGTGTAGCCCCAGCTCCTGGGGACCAGGATGGGCTGACCAAAGCTAATGGAGCTAACATTGTTTAGTTGATTTACAAGTAGGATTCCTTGGACTGACTGCTATTCATTATGTATTTTAAAACTTCAAAGATGGAAATGCACAAAGCTGAGAACTGACATGGAGTACTCCTGGTCTTATCACTGAAATCATTGTGTGTCAATTACCATGTCCATACTAATGAAGTTAGTCAGACACGCTCATCTACCTGCAGCTGGAGGGCACTGATTGTCGGTGTAGTTCTCTTGGATAAACTCCTTGTGGGAAGAAATGTATGGGAAGCCCTGGTTTCAATACAGTGGTGAAGGCTATGGAAGTCATTACAATCAATTGGCAGAGAGGTCATTTTGGTTTACAGTGAAATTGAAGAGTAAGTCTGATGCATTTATATGTTCACAGGGAGCCTTTCTCTCTGCCCAAATGGCTGCAGCATACTTTGCTTCTTCGCAGCATGTTCAAGAAGAATCAAAGAGTGGGAGAATGAGCTGAAGGACCCCTAAGCTATGGTCAGTGGAAGTGTGACATAAATATGGAGGGGAAACAGCAGATATCACAGCAGATTCACTCACAGCCAGATGTCAGACCCATGAGCAGCTATCAGCCCTCAGAATAAGCAACGCTTGTGGGAGTCAGTGAAGGGTCAAACCACATTTTACTGGCTGAAAGAAGAAGAAAGGAGAATTTTGCTCACTTTCTACTTCTTCATCCTGTTTCGTCAGATATGCAGGAGTTACGAGAGAAAGGGATCATTATAAGATAATCTTTGACCCACAATATAGAATAATTGCCCTGTTAGTTACAGTTATAACTGGGTTCTGCTGTACACTGTGTGGGGTAGAGCGGAATAAAATGTGTGCCTTCAGTCATTGGTTGACTAACGCAGTCTTTGTGGCCAAATCATGCACGTTCCACTGCAAGTGCTTTTGATAATGTTGCTATAAAGGCTTGTGAATGTCAGTGTAGGAGGGCAAAATATTTTGAGCTGCTCAGCTTCACTTTATAAATATTTTTGGAAGCCACCAGTGTGAAATGCTCCATTCACATTCAGCACTGAAAAAAATAATGGCTTCTTCTAAAACAAAGACACATCTGTCAGTGCAGTAGAGTATATGAATTTACATAATCTGCAGCACAGAAAAAGTACTTTCTCAAACAAATTAAGTCAAAGCAGGCAGAGAAAGAACAGCATGAAGCTCTCTATGCAATGTCAACAATAATTAACAGAGTACTTTATAGTCTGCCAGTGCTTGCCGTGAATAAGGTACTCTCAGACATTTGGTATGAACAGGCTGCCCTCCTGTTTCTCTGCTGCAACCCAAAGCTGCAAGTCTTTGCTTTTACTGGCTAACCTATCCTGAACTTTTTAAATGTTGTATGCCACCCAACAGTTCCCCTTACAAGGACAAAGGACAGACGACATGAAGACTCTGTTGCAACTGCTGCAGGGATTCATGGGGTTTGCTTTGCCATGTCATACTGGGAAATTCAGGGAATTTGCTTCTTTCTCAGATGCAATAAAATAAAATAAAATAAAATAACAAAAAATCAAATCTAAACGCATTGCACCATGCACAGTACTTGTTAATCCCTTTATTCCTCAGTTTCCCTGTTGATACCTTGGGAGAAGGCAGCTTTCTTGTTTCCCTCACATATGCACAAAACATTTGGAAGTTTTCTTTAACTCTTACTGATTCTCCAGGGACACAGACTGCAGACATTTTGAATCATGGAGTTTCTTCTCTTAGGCTGCCTGTGCACAAAATGCAAAACTGATGTGAGCCTGCTTTTGCTCACAGAATAGCATTGTATTGCTCCAGTACCTCTGATTTAATCACACTGCCTTTGCATATACTTACAGATTAAATTTCCAGCATTGCCACAGAATGGGACACTCCTGACATCTTTCTCTCTTTACAAATGGTAAAACTGCAGCCTTGCATAGAGCAGAGGGATTTCCACAAGTTCTTTCCTTATAGACCAATTTTGACTGATTTCTTCCACGTGTAAGAGTGCTCAGAAGGTTGTCAGGGAGACAACTGTTGACACAGCTTTACCCTGGTATTTGAAGGGCTTGGGCAGTTGAGTGCTTTTCAGCAGATTGTGCATTCGTGCAGATGCAAGCACACTGGCAGGCTACAGACCTGACTATTTCATTTGCCTGTCTGAGCTCACAAGCAAGCACTACCTGCAAAGCACAGCTGTAAGAGGAGGCTACCATACCTCAGCTAGTGTTACTTGAACTAGTTTGAGCAACACAAAAAACTTGGTGACCAAAAGCCAAGTGCAGTCAGTGTGAGACACAGGACTTATTTGGAAGGTTGGCTTGCACTGGGTACATTGCTGCTAGTAGCTCAGCTGATTGTTTAAACTCATCCAAACCAATATAAAACACTGTAATAATGCTTCTCTGATGCCAGCATCCTTTGTAAAGTACAGCCTTGAGCCCAGAAATTCTCATCAGCCTGCAGTCTGTGTCATTGCTTCCAGCTCCTCTGTGGATCTTAGTACTTTCTTTCTTTCTTTCCTTCCTGAAAACTGTGACCAAAATTAAATCTAAACCAGCCATCACGTTCCCTGAATTGGTGTAAAGGTTGAAAACAAGTATAATAAACTTTGCACTGACTGTAGCTAATTAGCACACAGGTAGTCATTTATGATTAAGCCATATAAAATGTTTGTTATTAGCACAAGAGCTGAACACTACAGTACACAGCAAAGGTCCAGGGCACAGAGAAGTTAAGTGACTTGCTCAGTTTGATGCAGCAATTCAGTGACAGAGGTAGAAATAGGCCACTCAGTTTTCTCTCTCAAAACAGGTCTAATCTCTAGATCATACTTTGATCTCCCTTTAGCAGTAGAAAATAAAATCCCTCTGTTCCCGGTATAAGTCTTTACAGAAATTACTTTCAAGTTACAGACTCACCATTATCACATCACTGCAAGATCAAACAAAGAGGGGGGCAGTAGGAGAGGAAAAGAAGGGTTACTTTGTGTCATTTACTTCTGCAGTCTGCTCAACAAAGCCAAAGAGGAAAACGTTTTGGTGTTTTTTTTTCCAGACAGATGTCTTTTACAGCACATCAAACACTTCTCATGGGCGTATGTCAGAGACATTTTAATACAAAGGCTTTGTCCTTTGCATTCACAGCAAGCCCGGATGTTTATCCCTAAATTCAAGATCACATTGGGATCCGTGTTAAGATGGCAGCACAAGTACATCAACAAAGTCCAAAGTCCNAAGACAACATCCAATTATTTACTACATAACATCTCATCTACATACTGTGCTTTCAGTATGCCTGCAGCAATCCTCTGATTTGTTTATTCATAAGTGCAGTTTGTAATTCTTTAAGTTATCTAGCACAAGAAAGAGCATTACACACAAACTAGATTTAACATTGCTCCATACTCTTCCTCTCTTAGGCCAAGACTCAACAGCATCTTGCATTTCCTCTCTCCTCACCCCATGCTCTGGTGTGCATGACCTGAGTCCATGAATTACTACAGGATCCTTCAAAAAATTCTTGTATCCCTCCTTGGTGAGGTGGTGTTCTTTCTAGGAACAAACCAGGCTACTGGGAGGCGTTCTAANCGGATGTTTATCCCTAAATTCAAGATCACATTGGGATCCGTGTTAAGATGGCAGCACAAGTACATCAACAAAGTCCAAAGTCCAAAATTCTTAGTAAAAAGAAAGCACTAACACAACTTGTTCCTGTGCTAAGGCTGTGGTGGGGGAGTTCCTGTCATCTCTAAAAGAATGTCTGGAGAAGGACGCAACCTATTTTCAATGTGCTGGCTTAGAAAAAGTCAATATGAGGGAACAATTGTCTTTCCTAATGGATTTACTTCTAGTAAATGTTTAAGTCCTCCATGCAAAGCATGTGGCCACAATANCCTGAGTCCATGAATTACTACAGGATCCTTCAAAAAATTCTTGTATCCCTCCTTGGTGAGGTGGTGTTCTTTCTAGGAACAAACCAGGCTACTGGGTGGTGTTCTAAGGCAGTACTCCCAACCTCTCTGCCAGAAGAATGGCACAGTGGAGGATGGCGTGTGCTCCCCCAGCAAGTTGATCTGCTCAACTTCCTGGGAGTGGTCATGCCGGAAGGTTTTCAAATCACCAAGACATATCAGCAACAGTAGGAACATCTGTCCTTAAACTCAATATTTCACTCTTTTCACTTAGGATAACACTGAGCTTCCACAAGACATTCTGTTCCCTGACACCAACATAGATTTAAATGCTTCACTTGAGAGGAAATTTCACTGTAAGCCAGAAGGACAGCATGCTCTAACATTTATTGCAGAAAAAGAGGATAGGCAGAAATAGCAGAGATGTCTGAGGTCCCTTCTTTTGCTTCTGTTTGGAATATAAAAAAATCTCACAATTCTTCTCTGTGCCAATTCTCTTGTAGATTGGCATAACTGTTTTCCCATTTTAGTGATCCTAGTTTCTCAAGAAGGTAAAGCATCAGGTAATCCTACACTTTACTGTCTGCATATCACCACTGCTACTGTGTAGTCTCACATTTCCCTTGCATTCACCATCAAGGAACAAACACATTCATCCACCAGGCTCCAGCAATGTGTATCTGCAGAGAAGGGAACTTGTGTCTGTTAGTGGTAGCAGTAACTCCTTCCCCAGTGAGTCTGAACAGCCTCTCTCTCCAGGTTAAACCAAGTGGCTTTGGTTGTCTCTCAGAGATGTGAGTGAATGGATGTGCCACCCCAAAACTCCCACCTCTCAGATCATATACTGCTTATGTGAAAACAGTGGGTAAGCTTCTGGCAGCTCTCCCTGTTTAAAATGGGCTGGGGAAAAGCAGCATGTAATTTTCTGGCAGCAACACTGGAACAGTAAAACTAATGAGTCCCCACAGCTATTCCTACCTATTCTTATAACAGTATATATACTGGATATATACCCACCCATGAGTCTATCTGTGATGTTAACTCAAACTATAAAAAACCCCCAAAACCAACCCAACCCAGACCCCAGACTTTCCTGCATTGGAAAAAGGGTGTAAATTTCTACTCTTTTCACATCTCTCTTAAGATGGGTCTAAACTCCTTCCATAGAAGGGAATAAAAGCAGGGCAGATGTGTCAGCAGTAGAATCAACCCAAGGGTGATACAGACCAGAGATACTGTAATACATGAATATGGAGCAAGATGAGGGTGAGTCAGCAGAAGATGTTTTTCTTCTATGCAGAGTCCTAAAATTTGGCTGTCTGTTACAGGAAATTACACTAATGCTGAATCCCAGTTTTGTACACATCATCATCCTGTACC
>VZTR01004403.1:0-30593 GCA_013400775.1 Chaetops frenatus
AAAGTCGCATTGTAATAAGGCCCTCGTGGGATAACGCAAATGATAATTGGTTCCTAAAGATGCTAACAAACTACTTGTCAAATGCTAATTGGTCAGAAAGTTTATTTAAGGAAATGTAACTTCTGCAACTTCGGCTTCCAGTGCTATGGCGTGGATTTAACACTTTGCTGTCTCACCCTTCCATCATGAGACTGATAAAATAAACTTTTGCATCGCCTCCTAGTCGCCCCATCTCTATGATTTAGTAGTCCTGACACTCCCATCAGTGAGAATTGGCAGCTAATGAAAATACAAGGCTTTCCATCAGGTGGCACTCCCCTCTGTTGTTCTCCATGGGCGAGGCTTCCCAACCCCTGGCAGGGAGGCACAAACCCTCCAGAGCTGAGACATTGCTGAGGCAGCATTTGCACCTCCATTACACCCGCTAAGGAAGGAGTAAAACCTCTCACCCAACACAGCCTGAAGTGTCAGACTGCAGAGTGAAACTCTGCACTTAATCTAGGGTTTCATTTCTCCCACAGTCTGCTTAAAGCAGAATATTGAGCACACAAGTTTGGCAGAAGGGACCACCAGCTTCTCTTCAGTGCTGGCTGAAGTGTTCTCCAAGTAATTTCAAATTGGTACCTCCATTTCCTTTCCTGCCCATCAAGATGAGTCAAAAATCTCTTGCACTTCAAACTTTTACCCACACACTGGGGCTCTCTCAGGCAATACAAACCTCAGCCCACTCAGTTGATTTTTGACAGTTTAAAGGACCACCCGGTCTGTCCTCACAGCAAAGCAAAACTTGATGTAAAATACTCCCAAAACACTTCAGTGTAACTTACATTCCAAAACTTCCATTGCTGGAGACTCTATCCTCAGGCAGTCTATCACAGTGCTCAAAGTCTTTAATATTAAAATATATTATCCCACACTCAACCTAAGTTTCCTTTGCTACAAAATTAAAAATCTTTCCAATTCCTGAGGAAATGAAGAACAGCCTGTGTCTTCAAACTTCTTTATGGAGCTGCTTACCTGTGAAGATCACGGCCATGTCTCCTCAGATTTTCAGATTAAACAACTCAATTATTTCTACCTTTTCCAGAAAAAAAAAAATTAAAATATATATATATATGTTTTCTGGATCTTTCTTACAATCTTCCTCACTCCTCCTCCCAGCTCTCTGGAATTCATCTGAATTATTAATCTCAATCAGCCACTTACTATGAAAACACCAGTTGTAAATCCTCTTACCTACCCTACAGTAAAAGAATTTCTAGTTATTGCATTCATATGCAATTTTAATTCAATTTCAGTGGTATTTTAACAAGGAAAATATTTAGCCATTCAGATAGTAAAACTAGAAGTGTTTTGTAATGCAGAGAAAAGAAACATATACAATACACAGCGACTGTAGCAATCTGATTTAAAATAAAGAAAAAAATCCCAATCTAGTTTTCTACAGCATCATATCAATCAATCACAGAGCTCCTTACACAGCAATGACTTGTGGCCCAATGATGACAAATTTAACACTTAAGGGAAAAACATGAATGCAAGGTACTTTAAAATACAGTCATGAAAACCTGAGTTCAAGTGCTAGAACTGAAGTCAACTTTGTCTCTCCCATGCAGACAATGCCATTGGATCTCCTGTAAAGCAGCTGTTCTCATCCAGAAACGAGTGAAGCTTTCCTTAACCACCCAAGCCTAAGTCCCTGCTGCTCATTAGTGGATCACCTCCAATACTTTAATTAGGGACATGAGTGTTGCCTTTATCTTTCTGTCCTTGCCAATGGAGATGCAGCACTCAGGCATCCCCTGCTCAATACCAGCACAGTCCTCACTACACAAAAACGTTACAAGACACACTAAATATTATCTTTAGTTCATTTTTAGCATCAATAATTCTGCCAGCTATTTCCAAGTACTGACTTTTCAAAGTCACTGACAGACTGGGAGACCATAAAGATCTTGATTTACTGTGCCAGATGTCAGTACATTCTCAGCAGTAAGACCATAATTTTTATTAAATTCTTTCCCATAAGAATCACAGTTTTGCCCCATCTTGACTGTGCTTAGATCAAAGTATAAAAATCAATTTACTAGAGAAAAAAGTTTCCCCCAGGAACCCTATCAGTAGCATTCTCACTATAAAACATCCTCAATCAGGCTAGAAGAAAATAAACACAAAGTGCCAAAATCTTGTGAGTAAAGGGAATTCAACAAGATTCAACAAGAGACACAAAGTCACCATTTACTCCTCAAAATATCTGGAGCAGATGCTTTGGAATTTACAGTAACATCCTCTTTTAGCACATATTCAGCTGTGAGTTTAGCCATGGAGATCAGCTGTAAACCCTATCCTATTAGCAGCACAGAATTCCTGCCATTAAATCCCCTTCCCTCTTCCCATCCTTTCAATCCCTCTTTCCCCCAGACTCAGGGAGGACAAATGAAATAACTCAGTTCCACAGTCTGTAAAAACAGAGCAGAGTCTGCACAAAAAGACAGGTCGGTACAATTTCTCCTGAATAACTGTTATCAAAGCCAGTAAAATCCTACCCTATTCCAATAAATAAAATACCAAAACGACGGGATCAGAAGCTTCAGCTAAGTGGAGCAGCAGGATGACACTGAGTGGATGCTGCCTCATCACTGCCCTCCTCAGCTGGAGGGGGGAGAGAGAATGCAGTGAAAGGCAGCTGGCTGGAGGTGAGAACAGGCAGAGATCACTCAGCAGCTGCTGTCAGACTTGACTGAGGGGAACTAGTCTAATCACAGAAAATCTAAGCCTTAAAACAGCTTTTCCCCACCCCTCCCTTCTCCCCAGGCTTAACTATGATTTTTTTTTTTTCCTCCCTCCTCCCCTGCAGTGGTACAGGGAAATGCAGACTGTGATCAGACCATCACAGCCACCCCTGCAGCCCCCCTACCCCCCAAAACCTGGCCATAAAACCCAGAACAGCAGCACGTGTCCTTGTGAGCTCCCTGGTAATTCAGACACATCAGCACAGGCGCACACACTCATTTTATGCTTCGCATGACACCAAATAAAATTGGTATTTAGGGCCTTTTTTTTCCCCACAGTAGCTTGCCAAGGACACAGTGCAGAGCAAAGTTAAAATTCAGGTTACTTTGTGGTATATCATGGAGTTCCAGGAGCTCCATGTCATTCTAGCTCTCCCATCACTTCAAAGGTGTGACAGGCTCTGCTGAGCTCTGCTGGAACAAGTCTGTTGCTCAATATGCAACCTTTGATATCAGTTCTCAGATCCTAAGCACCAGAGAGGCTCTTTTCTACATCAGGTCCTTCCTTTAACTCTTCATTAACCCTACTCAGTGAATTAGACTTTAACCTGCACCACAAAACTAAATCTTTCCCTCACTTTAATAGCATATAAATTATAGTTTACAACAATACACCTATTTTTAAGCAGGTTAGCATACATGCTGATGTTCTCATTCTATTATCATTGCTATTTGTGATACTATCAATGCAAAAGCTCCAAGAAGGTTCAATGGGTTTGGCTACCTCATGACAAAGAATTTATCAATTAACTGAAGGAAGGGTGAGAAAACAAAGGAAAGCCCTTGTTTTCTTGGTGAGAAATTAGGGGTATACAGAAATGAAGGCCAAGACTGTTAGGATCAGAAGCCAAAAATCAGATTCCAAACAAAGTCAGAATTATGGGATATTCAAATCAAGAACAGAGGACACAAAACCACTAAGAAGTGGCCAAATACCTACTTTGAAACATTCAGCTAGAGAGCCAAGGCTTAAAATGTGCTTTGAATCCTTGGCCCAACTGATTTGTGTAAATTCGCAGCATTGGAGTCAGAGTGAAAAAATAAATCTTAATGTCTCAGTCTGGTGATTTCTTCTCAATACCATCTCGCTTTTGTTACCTACAGTCACAATTCTCAGCTCAGTCTACCCTCCAAAAATCCCATCCACACAAGAGAAGAAAAGGCAAACACAATCTGGGAGAAGAGCAAAGCACAAGTGCAGCTTTGTAGAATTTCCTCGGGTAATTGATTTTCTGTCTGTGTTAACAAGACAATACACAGTATCATTTATAAAGGCAACACATCCAGAAGACAACCTCCCCTGACAGAGACAGCTACGTGAAAGAGCTTTGCACACCAAATTATTTCATGCATATTCATAACTTGATTAAAATATTAATACTGTAAACTTGTAAGGGACACAACACGCACAGGAACAGCTTTTATTTACTTACACCAGGAGCTGAACATGGCACTCACACAAAAGATGCCAGCATTAGTCAGTGCTCCAAACTCACACGTGTGCAATGTATATCTGGATATTAGCCTGCAGATAAACATTTATTCCCAAGGGAGGCTGCTAATGAGACTGTGCTGCAGGGAAGATATCCAATTACTCCAAACGACATTTATATTTTAATCACATCACATGCACGGAAGAGCTCGAGGTTTGATGAAGCAACCCTTGAAAGACTTTGCCTTTTTAATCAATTAGCTCTCTAAACATCAGTGATGTGCTGTTGACAAGTGGTTGGGTTAAATATATGACAACACACACAAATCCTCTCTCCCTGCCAAGAGGCAGTGGTGAGGTCTTCTAAAACTTCTGAAAGAGGAGCAGAAAGTTTTCCTTGTAGAAGACACCTAAAACAGAGCACTGAGAAATAAAGGCACCCCCCTGGCTCACTCTCAGTTAGCACTCAATGAATTATTTTTAGGACAGATGAAAAATTTTAAGGGCACCACTCCTGTGTAAAACTATCAGACTTGCTCACAAATCCTTTTATAATTGGCTTATCTGAAAAAAAACAAGTCAGTCAAAACAATTTGCTTTCTTCAAGCAAATAAGTGTAAGTGATAATTTGTAAATAATTTGTAAGTGACAAATTCCACTCTACACATGGAGATGAAAGTCTGGTCACTTTTAACATGTTTTAGTATTAATCAGTAATTTTAAGATGCTCCAAGTCATAGAAATAAGTACAAAAAATGAAGAAAAAACAGAGATGCAAGACACTAATTCAATCATTCTTCAAATTAGCATTGGATTTTTCCTGTAAACAGAGTAAATCCTCATAGTTGTTATATCAAACAGTTGATCATTTCTACTTCTGAGAGCTTACATGAAAAAGCTCACTTGAAAAATAAAACTCATTTCTCACAAATATTTCTTAATAAGTAAAAACCTAAACAAAAATATGAAGTGAGGATTGATTAAAGTCAAGATTTGATTGGAAAATATTTGAAGCTGCATAATGTAATAGCCAAATTATAGTGTGAGAATTTTCTTCACCTTGGAAGCAACAAAGCACTCGTGTTCCATCAGATCAGTTCAGCCCAATCAAAAGGTGCAAGGATATGTATCTTGAAAACTAGAAATTAATTTCTTAATGTTAAGGAACTGTGGAGCAGAACAGAAATCTCACCATCCTTGCAGTATGAAACTTGCAGCTTAAGAACTACTTTGCTGAAAGTACTCAAAGAATACCCATCTAACTTTTCAGTAAAGTGTGCATTTAGGTATATTTTTTACTGCAACCCCTTGTTTTTGGGTTTAGAATCTTTGTTGTTTGGGGTTTGGGTTTATTGAGGTTTTTTTAACTCCTGCTTCTCAATTTCAGGCAGACGTAGTTCTTCTAATAAATCTCTTCTAACTAATTCCTCCTTCAATTCCACTTAATCCTGAGGGTTAAAATGCTCTTTAGCACACAGATCTCTGTAAATGCAGAGAAGCTTGAGTTGCTAAATTTCACTACCTAATCTGGTTTAATTGCTAAGTGAGCTCTCAGCAATTGCCAAGATCACAACAGCTAGAACTGAGTCAGTTGTTATCATTATCCTCCCTAGATGGCTCTTAAATTCAACCAAATCAATACTCAACCACCAAAAACGTGCCTTGCTTCTAAGGGTGCCCATCTGCAAGACAGAAGAGATCTTATATAACAAGTACAGGTTTCTGCCTTTGATGGAATGACTGACGTTGATAATTATGGCAACTGGAGGGAAAAAAACATTGCCAGTCTTAAACATAGAAAACATGGTTGTTCTTGAGCTAAAATACATTCAAATTGGCAATACATTCCATTTCAGCAATCATCAACAGAAGTTTTCACACCTCCATTTTTATGAAATGACATTTATTACCAAGCAAAGCTCCAGTGTGGAATATGCACCTTTTTCTTTTGCATTCCATGGTACAAAATGTGCCAGTTTATTGCTGTGAGTGATATGAACTGTTGGGTTGAAGCTCAAAGACATCTGGGAGGCACAGATGGCTCAGGACTCTCAAATAGCTGTGGAACCATCACCTGCAAGGTCAGGCTTCTGACACTACAGGGCTTGGTATTGACACAGAGCCACCAAGACCTTTTCAGAAAGAGCTCCTGCTCTTCTGTGCAGCTCTTCGTGTCCTGGCACTCACCACAGAGATGAGCTCAGACCCAGCCTCAACTCATTCCTGTAAATGGCACTCCTTTCCAAGGAGGTGGAACCTGGACAGCCTTTCCATTCCTAGAAATCTCTTCTGCAGTAGGGCTCAAGTTGCTGCTGCCTGGATTCCACTCCCAGGGCTTCCAAATTCACCAGTGAACGTTCACTCCTGAACAGATATTCCACTGAACTCAATGCTTCATAAAAATCCTTGCACTGGCTGTCTATGAAACCACAGGAAACACAGTGTTTTAACCTCTGCAACATAAAAGCTCCAAAATGTGAGGTAATTCCCGCTTTAGGAAACTGAGAGCACTGTTGAATACTATTGCAATAGCAAAAGATTACTTTTGTGCTAAGATTATCTGAAGAGAAAAGCTCTTCTTTTGGTCTACCTAGAGACTGGATTCTTGCAACCATTACAAGCAAATAAAGGGCAGCTCTTCATGAAACTAAACACTGACCTGAATTTAGAACACTTCCATGCCCAGTCCTTTCAGATGTCAATGAATGCTCTGAATGACCTATTGAAACATCAAAATAATTCCCTAGAATCCCAACGAGGCAGGAGCTATGTGAAAATATGAGAAGTTCTTCCACAGGCATTTGCCACTGTGGTGACTCCAGCAAGAGCCTTTCTGTTTGCTCCCCTCCTCAGAGGGTTTTGGAACCACAGCATGAAGAGTAGTGAAAATTATACAACCTTTTAGAGAGAAAATAAAGACAGAAGCACAACCAAGAAATGACTAATTCTGATGGCTCATGATTTACACATCATAGTAATAAGCTACATGAAGAGCTCTCCTACAGGGTGGTGTAGGTGATGAATTACACACACAATCATAAAGGAGAGGAAGGTTCTGATGCAGAATCAGCTTCTGAGGTCTCTGCTCACCCTGTGATTCCACGTATTCCAGAAAGGAGTTCTGTTGACAGGAACGGGTCTGCTTTCAAACTGAGATGCAACTGAACTGACAGATATCAAAGGCACCTCACAGGGTTTTGTTGCAAATCAAAAGATTTGCATCAGTATTCAAGAGAAATGAGCACCGAGGAATGAAAACAAACACCAGTAAATTGGACAAGTTATTAATTAACCATGACAGGTACAGAAAAGACTCATCAAAGCATTCAGTTTCACCAGCTCTTAAGTCAATATCACAGCTTAAGAGATGTCCTATGCTGCCTGCACCTGTGACCAGCAGCATCCACCCTCAGGAAAACAAAGGAGCAAACAGCAAAATCTGATCCCGGTTCTGTGATGCTCCTGAGAGATCACCAAGGCTGAGAACATCCATCTTTAAACATCAGGCAATGGAAATGCAAACTTAGATAGAGTGGAACTTTTCATTGCTCCAATGCACGTAGAACACAAACTGCATGAAAGAAAGGGCTGAAATACACAAAGCAAAATAACGCATAACTGCTTTCTCCCCAAAAAAAAGGCTAAGAGAAAGAATGTTCCCGCAGCGATAGCTGCACATCTTCCAACGACCAGATTTCCATGCCTTTCCTCCCTGCCCAACAGCGTGCGGAGAAGCTTCCCAAACCCGCTGTCACGCGTTCCACCTCACGCTCAGCCCGCGGTCCTTGCCCAGCTCCAGCACCGGCGCTGCAGCTCCGAGGCTCCCGCTGCTGCCAGAACCAGCTGTTGAGGCGCATTCACCGCCCCGCTTCACAGGTGAGACTGCACCCCCCCCAAACTACAACCGGACCATCGAAAACACCAGCACCTGTGAGGCTGCATCCTTTAGGCTGCTCGCCTTTTGCGCACTTCTCTCACGAGCAGCCGCATCTCCGAGAAAAACTCCCCTCGGCTCTTCGGCAAAACCCCAGGGGTGGGAGAGCTCCCGCAAAGACTCTCACGCCGGGGAAATATCCCACCCGTGAGCATCCCAGAGACGGGACCGGCGGCAGTGCCGCTCGCTCGGGCATCGCGAGGGGGCCGCCCCGGCGGGGACCCCTGACGGCCGGAGACACCGGGAGAGCCCCGCAGTCCCCATCCCGCACCTCCATCCCGCAGTCCCCAGCCCGGTGGCAGCGGAGCGAAGTCGCCGCGGTGCCGCCGGCTGCCGCTGCCCGGCGCTACTCACACGAAGACCCCGAAGAGCAGCACCCGAATGCCGATCTCGATCGCCAGCTCCCGCATGGTGGGGTCCCGGCGCTGCCGCAGCCCCGCCGCNGCGGTGTCCCCGCTCGGGGGGAGGGGGCTGGGGATCCTGGGGATTTCCCCTCCCCGCCTCCCCGCCCGCCCCCGCGGCGCTGCCGAGCGGAGCCGCAGCCGGAGCCGGAGCCGGAGCCGGAGCCGGGGCTGTCCCGCCCGCCCCTCGGGGCCGTCCTGCGCCACCGCCCGGGTCCCGCCGGCACCGGGATGCTGTCCCCGCCTAACGCGGGGAAAGGGAGCGGTGAGAGCGCGTTTTCTGCCCCATTTAGCGCAGTGCTCCCCATCCTTCCCTGGGGGATGATGAACCCATCGGTGCGAGGGGCTGACATCCCCGGGCACCGCCGCCACACGCTGGATTGCGGCTCCGACCGTGGGCTGGGCGTTCCGGTGTTCATCTCTGGCTCGTAACGGAGCCCAGCGCTTGGAAAAGATGGAGAAAAAGAAATGAATAAATGGGGCCGACGGGAGGGAGCATCACCGCACGCAGATAACATCGGGTGTTGATAAGGACTTACTGTGCAAAGGGCAATCACGCACCAGACCGCCCGTGCTGGCGCTGAGCGTGGCCCATTCGCTTTAGGTTTGTATACAGGATTAACAGCGTTTGGACACGTTCTACAGGACGTATTTATATACCAGGCTTTTCACCTGCTCACACATCCGTGCCATTTTAAACCCTACTCGTTGTTAGTGCAGATAACCCAGCGTGTCACTCGGGTGTCCCTTGCTCAGATCCTGCATAATATGTGATATTATAGCCTAAATATCTCATTAATTGAGTGTCTGTTCCTTCCCAGAGATGGGTTTATCTAAACATGCAGAGGTTGTAGTTACATGGGACCCCAAATTGCTGGGATGGGAAAAAGGCAGCAAAACAACCAATGACTTGGTTTACTCCTGTCACTCCTCCACTCCATCCACCATTCCTCTCCATAGCATTCTCTGAGCTGCCCAAATCCTTGTATTGTCTTATCCTACTTTTGCACAGGGTGTATTTATCTTCCTCTGCATGAAGAGGTTCCTGAACATCTTTAGTGTAAGAGAGTTTCAGCCCTAAGTCATGAAATGCAGCAAACTAATTCACATTTAAATGTTTTAATTATCTGCTTTTTTGGGGCCATTATAGGGGCATGTCCTTCAGGAAAGTGTTCATAGCTATTAACACTGCACACAGCTACAAAACAGCCATCAGGATTGCAGCAGGAATCCAATCCACTTTACTACATGATTATTGCTGGAGAATTAATGCCAGAGAGGCTTTGTTAAACCTATCTGCTAATACATGCACTGTGCATTAAAAGGAGGCCTTGAACTCTGAATTAACTACTAAGTAGTAAAACTTTTATTGACCATGTTTGTGGAAGAACAGAGGCATAAGATCCTGAACTAAACTCCTCTGCAGAGAAGTACCAAGTGCTAGATTTGTTGCAAGGGGCATGACTGAAGCCCAGAAAACCCAGGTGTGTGACTGGTATTGGAGAGAACATTTAAAATGTTACTTAAAAGAGATCTTTCTCTCTTGTACACCTTATTTCATTAATTTTCAGACAAAGCTCAAGTCAACTACTTATAGTCTGGATTTTAAAAAATGTGATTCTCTTCCAGGAAGCAAAGCTACATTAACCTGGTGGTGGTAAAGGACATGTCACCTTCCTTTGAGGGCATTCAGTTGTTTTTCTGTTGTTAAATACTCCCATATCCTCTGGTTTGTGCCCCCAATGACTGAATGTGTGCCTACACTCTTGTTAGGTGTGCACAGGAATAATCTTTGTTTTTATGAATAGACAGAAAGAGCCTCATAATTTCTGTGAATCAAACCCGTGATGAAACAAGGAGTGCTAGTTACAAATGAAATAAAATCTGTCCTGCTGCAGCCGTTTGCTTGCAACGTTCTGATTCTCCAATATGTATCAGCTGATGGTGATTTATGAAGCATAAACACTTCAGATTGATGGGTTTTCTAAAAAACTAGGCCCAGCTTGCAGCTGGCTGCTGAACAAAACTTCCTTTGACTTTTAAACTGAATATGAGCTATCGTGGTAAATAGCAAAAAAAAAAAAGATTTTAGGCTCCACTGTGGAATTGAGCTACAACCCAGCAGGAGGCACAGCACGTTCTTAGAGCAAACCACAGCGACCCTGGGAACATCCCAATTTTTTATTCATTCCCATCCCTACATCAGGCACAGCAGGTGCCCTCAATGCTATTTATGTTTTTAAGAGTGACTGCAGAGGAGGGAGAACTGATCCCACCCCGGCGGAGGCAGCTATGCATCCTTTTAGGTGGCTAACAGGCTCCCAGGACTTTTCTCTTACAAAGATGAGTTTCCTTTTGAGCCACCTGCAGCCACCTTTCAGTCCACAAAGTGATGTTCACAGGCAGAAAGAGCAGCACATGGCTTTTCTGGAGATTACATCCTTTTTGCCAGGATGTGTATGTGCTTCTTAGCCACCTTGGAGCAAAATTTTGCAGCTCATGGTAAGCTGAGCTTAAATAACCTGATTTTTCTATCAAAGCAGGTGAATTTCATCCTGCCAAAAGGCTGTGGAAAATAGCAAGCTTGCAGCAAAAGGGACATGACAAAAAAAACCAAGTGGTAGTAACACCTGAAACCCTGAAACGAGGCAAGAGGCTCAACACAACAGGTAAAAGTGAAATAATTTTGTATGTTTTAAGAAGGATTCAAAGGTTGTTGAATAAAGTTTTCTTGCCTTTCATAGTTCTGACACAAAATCAGGAGCAGCTTGGCAGACAACATCATTTTGGTGTGATTTACACTCGGATTTGTCAGAGGGCATAAAACTGATGTGGGTTCAGATCCTCTAAGACATGTCTGGATGAAAAGTATTTCCACTTTTCCATTGCCTGAGTCTGTAGAAAACCAGATGCCTAAGCAAAAACTGCTGGACAAAGAGACACTAAAATTCAGCCTGACATGACACCAGGGTAGCTTTTTATTCTTTAGCAATTACAGTCCACTAAACAACTTACTTATTCTTTCAAAGATACAAATGAAGGGCTATTTTAGGTCTTTCTTATACTCTCTTTACTTTTGTCAGTATTTTTTCTTATACCATTTACAACTTCTTTTCCTGCCTTCTTGAATGTTTAAATCTAGGTCACAAAGGGAAAAAGCCCTTTTTTTCCCTTCCTTTCCTGCAGCCACATTCCCTGTGCATGGCCTGATCTGTGCTGCACACCCAGATGCAGTGCACAGCCCTTGGCTGTAGATTCAGCTCTAGAGGAACTCCAGAGTCATGGAAGGTTTGGTTAAAAAAGCAGATTCAAGACTGAGAAGATTTTACTTATTCTGCACATGTCTACAGAGATGAATATGGCAATGGGAGTTTGCCATTGTCATTGGATTTGGCTGCTGTTCCACATACATTGCTGAAGGTCTCTTCCCCAAGCAGTTCTTGCCCCTCTGATGGACAAAAGAAACTTCAGGGAATAAAACTCCGAAGGAATTACAAACCTCAACCAGCAGGATGCAACCATGCACATCTTAATTGCCCTGGATATCATATTTGAAACACTTACAAAAGCAAATCGTTGATGCTTCTGTTTAGTTACTGTGCAGGTGCCTACAACTGGCTCCTGATTGTGCCTAATTAAACAGTTCTAAACATTAATGCATCAGCGAGTTTCAGCAGTTGCCGTTTAATGAAGTTGTGTCAAATATCTCGTCTGGCAATACTTTTGGGGGGTGAATGTACGTGCTTGGGGCCATCTGGTGGAGCAGAACTACAGTGCACTGGACGTGCTGCTGCCCATCCCGGGCACAGACACACCTGGGTATTCACAGGTATCCCAGATATCCCAGATATCCCATCCCTACAGAACAGCCAGCCCTGTCCTTTATGGACACACCTGGCCATTCACAGGTATCCCAGATATCCCATTCCTGCAGAACAGCCAGCCCTGTCCTTTATGGACACACCTGGCCATTCCCAGGTATCCCAGACATCCCATCCCTACAGAACAGACAGCCCTGCCAGCTCTCCTCTCTCTGCTGTCCATGGAATTTCTCTCCTGAACCCTGAGTTCAAAATATATCCTTTATACCTCTTCTAGACCAAGAATTGACAGTGACTTATTTACAGCCAGCAAACCACTGCCCCNGACATCCCAGACATCCCATTCCTGCAGAACAGCCAGCCCTGTCCTTTATGGACACACCTGGCCATTCCCAGGTATCCCAGACATCCCAGATATCCCATCCCTACGGGGCAATCAACCCTGCCAGCTCTCCTTTATGGACACACCTGGCCATTCCCCGGTATCCCAGACATCCCACACATCCCATCCCTACAGAACAGCCAGGCCTGTCCTTTATGGACACACCTGGCCATTCCCAGGTATCCCAGACATCCCAGATATCCCAGACATCCCAGACATCCCATTCCTGCAGAACAGCCAGCCCTGTCCTTTATGGACACACCTGGCCATTCCCAGGTATCCCAGACATCCCATCCCTACAGAACAGACAGCCCTGCCAGCTCTCCTCTCTCTGCTGTCCATGGAATTTCTCTCCTGAACCCTGAGTTCAAAATATATCCTTTATACCTCTTCTAGACCAAGAATTGACAGTGACTTATTTACAGCCAGCAAACCACTGCCCCTAATAATCAGCATCTTGGGGAAATTTGATTAGTCTAAACAATTAAATTCGTGTATACATGAAACTAAGATAAATTATTTATGAGCCAATTGACATTTGCAGCACTGGTGCTTTTAGTACTCGATATACTGTGTATATTGTTATGGGGTTACAGTTGTAAAAGTCTTCATAGTACCATAAAAAAACTTGTGATAAATTCAAGTCTTTAACCTTTACAATATTTAGTGCTCATGTGCAGTATTTAACAGGAGACTGTGGCTTAAAGCAGACATCTGCTATCTTTAATCTTGAGTAATATGCCAAGAATGGCCTTACTGACTTCAATGAAATTGTTGTGTAATTACTTTTTCTCTTTTTCTTTTTCTTTTCTTTTTTAGTCTTCTAAATGTAGTAGAGACTTGCAAACTGTTGCTGCAGCCATTTCAAATTGCTCTTGACCTGAAAGGGAACATAATGATCCAGGATAATTAAATAGAAGAGGTAAATGGAAGAACAAGCTCTACATGAGTGGAGGAAAACAAAATAAAGTGGCCAATTGTCCTAGACAGGAGTGAGCTGCAAAACAAGCATCCAAAGTTTGAACATGGCCTTATGGCTTAGCTCTGGTAACAATAAAGGACTCTTTGTTCATGTTTCACTTGGATTCTTGGAAACCACGAGCCATTTTTCCTGGATTCCGTGTAATAAGGAAGCCAGAATTTCAAAGCTGCTCGCAGCAGGAATTTGTTCTGACCCAAATTTATTTGAAATAGCCCCAGGAAGGGTAAAGCAGGGTGAGACAGTGTATTAATACAGTTTCAGCTTGCATTGCCCTTTGAGCCTGCCATTTGTTGCTCTGCCCTAGGAATGCCCCACTGGGGGTGCTCAGGGTCTGCATCCCCAGCCCTGGAGGGACACAGGGCTCTGTGCCTGTGCTCCCTGCAGTGCTACCTGAGCCCTTCAAGAACCATGTGCCAGGGGTTTCCCAGCAGGAATCACATCCTGCTGCTCTTCTGGGGGCTTCCTCAGCCACTGGTCCTGTCAGTGATCTGTAGGAGAAGAAAAAAGGGATTTTCTGCTCGATGAGGATGAGGCCATTTTTGACTTTGTAGCTCTGAGCGACTGCAAAAGCCATTTCCTAACCCAGGAAACAACACCAGGGACCTGATTCCTCTTTAAATCCTGTGATGCTGTGAGACTGGGTCCACTGTGGCAAAAGGAACAATTCACTTTTTCCTCACATCTGTTGCAGGCTGAAGTTCCTGGTCAACAACTGCAGAAGCACCCTTAATTCCATGGCTAATTGGGCATCATCATAACAACTGATGATGTTCTGTCAGCCCCATAGAACAGGTCAGACAAGGGCAGGAACATCCTGATTCAGCACCAGTTTCCATGAATGCCACTGAAGGCAAATTAAATGAGACAGGAACACTTCATGCTGTTCAGAACCGAGGAGGAAAAACTTTGTTTCCCAACTTGAGTCCTGGAATTCTTCCTTCACAGCACTTATTAAACCATAATTGATGTACTTCTTTAAATACCAAAGCCATTTCTGTCTGGCCCATCTAGCATGATGTAGGCTACTGTCAAATGAAGATACTCAGTTTAATTTGTATCATTTTCAATATATAATAGAGGATATATTTTACCAGTGCTTAAGAAGAGGAAGGACAAAGCAAGCATCAAGTATTAACTTCTAGATGCCTAGAAAATGCATTCACAATTTCATTATTTGCTGGAAGGCCAGGGAAGATAGCCCTGGTGCTTATTTTTGCACTGTGACAGCCTCATTTTCTTTGCCTTCTATATTATCTATATTTTAAAAATCAGCAGCTCTGCAACTTGGGTAGGCTAAGGAGCTGACTGGGTCTGTGTGTGTGTGTGTGTGTGTGTGTGTCACTGCTAATTTTGCACATCTTGCTGCAGTTCCTCAAAGTAAAGACTACTAATTAATTAAAGGGTGATTGAATCCCAGCTTACACCATCAAGCAGTAATTTTGCACATCTTGCTGCAGTTCCTCAAAGTAAAGACTACTAATTAATTAAAGGGTGATTGAATCCCAGCTTACACCATCAAGCAGTCAGTGTTCCAAGCCAGTTTTGTCATTAATGTTGCCCAGCAGGGGAAGTGCACAGCATTCCTGTAATAATCCTATAATTTTGGGCACCAGCAGCTCCCTGAGCTGGTAAATCCAAACACAATTCTCTAGGTGAGCCAGAGACTGCTGACCATGTCTAAGTGGAAGATGATAACAGCTGTTGATAATGATGAAATCCAATCACAGGCAGCTGATTTAGATTAGCTCCCCTGAACTCAGTGCCATCAAAGTGGATGCTGGTCACTGGTTATGTCACCAATATTTAGGTTTCATTTTCTGAGGCAACTTTGTCTCCTCTTAGAAGTAGAAATAAAGAGTTCTGTTACTGGGCAGCTTTCCCTCGGAAAGCTGAAGGTACATATTAAATATTTATTTGAATTTTTTAACATATTATGCAATTTTATGCATGGATTTGTAAATAAAGATAATTAAACAAACTCCAGCACAATCAGTTCATGCATAGTTTACTTTTTAAAGCTGCAGACAGATTTTAATCAACTGGTTTTAAATAGTGAGCTTTGATGCTATTTGGGGGTAGAAAGGAGGCTGTTTAACATCCCACTACACCAATACTGCTGTGTGTAAATATTGAACTGCAGAACTACTTTTGGCAAAATAATTCCTTTCTACTGTGCTAGTACCTAAGAAATGATCCTGTTGTGGATTCAACCACAAATTACATCGTTTTGGGAAGGATATTGACTCAAACTGAACGAAATTGTGCAGTTCCTATAGAATTCCTTATTGACCAGAACTAGGTCTGTGCATTTATCATAATCAATGTGGAGTCACAAGGGTAATAATGATCAGCTAATTATTGTTGGGGTTTAGGGAAGAACCTAATATTTCTCTGAGTGTTTAGAAAGAGCAGAGCAGCTCTGTTGGCAATTCAGCCCTCAAATATAACAGGCTTTCTGTTGAAGTTTCCCAGGCTTTTAGTGGAAGGCTGGGCATGTTCTGTGCTCTAATTTGTTCTAGAGGGAATCTTTAACCCAGCCTCAGTGGGCTACAAGAAGCCAGTGGGTTCTTACCAGAGCTGAGTTAGGGGCTCCTTAACTGGGTTGGCACTGAAATTGCAAATATATACATGAGCTACAATGCTTTAAAATCTTCAGGAAGGCATTTAATTAAGCACACTGAAAAAATAAGGAATAAAGCTCTTTTTTCCATTAGGTTGACTGCACTGATTATTCTGAGATATACTTTCTTTCCCACTTCCTATCGAATTTTTTATTTAAAAGGATAGTACAAATAAAAGAGAATTACTACTTCTAGAGAAACAGACTTTTCTCATGTCTATCTTCAAGTGTCTATTTATACATTCTTTTCTTGAATAATTCATCCTTCTCTGGTCCCCTGTGTAGTTAATGATAATTTTTGAATGTGGTGAGTAATCAGTTTTGCTAGATTTGTGTTGGATAGGACATAAAAAGGTGGGAAAAAAAAAAAAAAAGAAAAATAAGAACACATGAACACATCTGATTACTTTCTAAGTATTCAAATTTTTTAAAGACTTTCCTTTCCTCAGGATCCTTAATCTTCCCATTTTTGTCTTCCAGCCTTGAAATTCTTGACTCTTAAAATTCGTATTCTCTTGTCTTGTTTTCTGCTAGTAAAAAATTCTCAGTATTTTCTAAATTGTGGATATGAACTATCCATTATTTGTATATACCAAAATAGAAGGTTAACTAAAAAAACAACAAAAAAAACCTTTATATTTCTTAGGTGGTTCCAAAACTGTGGATCCCCATTTTGCCCAACAGTCATGAGTTACGGACATGGGTTTTTTTGGGAACAGGCATTCCATAAAAGTTTCCTACAGTCGGGTGGAATAAATTGAATTAATGCATCCTTGGAGCCAAATAAAAAGTTCATTTATGCTTTGTTTTCATTCTCTGTCATTTTTTAATCTCCTTTTCCATGTTTCTTCTGATTCTTCCCATTTCTTGTTCTTCTTCCTCAATCTATTTTGGTTTTTTTTTTTTTCTTCATTCAAATAGTTAGTGTCTTCCCCCAGTCCTATTTTCTTGCTGTCAATAATCAAAACATATTTCCTGGGCTGCAGTTAAGGTCTGGTGCAGAAAGGGGATAAATTGGCAGCTGATGTTTCAATGCTGGTGTTAACAGAGTTAATAGGAGTGATCCTCCCCATGCTCCAGCACTGGAATTAAGACAAGTTTAGATTCACAGAGATACAAAAATCTCAAAGCATTCTCCCATCAATATAATCTCAAAATAACCTCAATTTCTCACTGCTTCTGGAGGGACAATGGCTTGCCCTCCTTTGTCATTTTCTGCAAGTGTGAGGAGGTGAAAGGCTCTGATTCCTGCAGGAGGCAGGGAAAAGAGAATTTCTCTAGAGGCAGAGTTACAAAGGGGTTAGCAGTGGAGAGGAGAGGCCACCTTTGGATGAGGGAATAATCTTGTGATTTGTGTCAAGACTGCTTTCAGTCCATGGATTTGGGCTGAAAATTCCCATCCCTGCTTTCAGAACTGGGCCCTTTAGGTCCTGGCCCAGAAAACTTGTTTGGGTTTATTATTTCCTGGCTTTTAAAGGAAGCAGATGGATATATCAGGTAGGAAATATCATGTGGTGTATTTGTTATGATGTGAGGGTATAGATATTTATTTTTAATGAGAAGCTGCAGTTTTTAAATGCAGTTTGACAAGCTGTTCATGGGCACACCACTGAATCAGCAGTGGACTCTGAAGTACTGAAATGTTTCTTCTTTTTAGTGCACGTTTATGACATAACAATTGTAGATTTTAATCAGTGAGTTTTTGAGAAGGGCACTAAGATCTGGGTTTACATGGTTTAAATTGAAGTGTACATAGCTGAAGTATGATCTCATCTTACTTTAAACTGTAAAAATACAGAGATGGAACCTTTTAGATATAGTAATGGAAAGATTTAGCAAATATCATAGACCAAATACAGCATTTTCTAGGTATTGAAGGTTCTCTTTTTTTTTTTCATCTGCAAGTACTTACAGGTCATGAGCACTGGATATTTGCTCAGAATTTTCCTGCCAGTGAAGGACACAATAGTTTTCTGCAATTTTATGAGCTCCACAGACCTGGCAGAAGGAGAAATTTGTAACTTCGTTTTACCAGGGGTAATTTGAAGGGAAAGTTCTCTGCTGGAGGACTTTATTTATTTTTTTTTTTTTTTAAAGATTTAAAAGTGGGAATGTGCTGCCTGCTGTAGTGATGGTGATCCAAATCATGAATAATGGAATCACTTAGGCTGGAAAAGATCATTGAGGCCAACAATTAACCCAGCACTGCCTGACCCCTGTCTCAGACTCAGGGTGGAAAGGAGTCCCCAGCACAACTCCTGCAAGGCAGAAATCTGTGTTTCCTAAATGTGGCACAGAGCTGCATCTCCTTTTGAATTTTCTGTGCCTTTCACGCCATCCAGAGAATCAGAGCAATATTAAACTCTTGGCAAGAGAATAGAAAAGTAAGGCTAAAACTTCAGGAGTTTTCCTTCTTGACCTATTACAGCAACTGATTTTGTATCTAGAGATGGCAAAAAAAGGCTCAGGAAATGTATGAGCAGCCAGGCTGGTTGTTTAAAGTGCCTTTTTTCACTCTCTGAAGTGTAAAGTGCCTTGAATAAAGAAATGCCAACAGAAAAATACGGAGGAATCAAAATCAAGTATTTCTTCAAAAATTGTAGCTCTGTATAGATGATAATGATACATGAAGATAAAGATGAGAGTGTGAGAGTGAAAAAGGCTCAAGTTCAGCTCCTGAGTTGTAACTGGACGTTGTCATTATGATTTACACCTTTAGCTGTGCTATCCAGCTCTTTTATAAAGCCCCTCCTGCTGCAGTCTGACACTTTTGATGTTCAGGAGATTAGGCATAGACAAAACCAGTCCTGTGCACAGAGAGCACCTGTCTTACTCCAACACCTTGCAGGATTTACATCAGTATTTTAAAATTTAGAACACTTTCTTTACTCAAAATAGGTAGTTTTTGCTTTTCAAAACAGCTACAAGATGAAAGGGGCAAAAACCAAAAAACAAACAAACAAACAAAAAATTCTTTTTCCTTTGAAGAAAATATCACTTTCAAAGGCACACAAAGCCATCACAGTCTAAACTGAGATGAAGATACCAGGTCCTAACCAAAGCCTGAGAACAGCAGTTTTTAGGAATCATTAAAAGGATTGCATAAATCTTAAATAACTTAATATTACAGAATGTATCATATACACTACTTTGCATATATATAAATTACGAAAGTACTAGCTCAAATTGTTGAATGAATCAAACCTTGTCATGACATATGGGAATGCCAACAATTATTTCATTTATTGTGATTTCCTGCAACATATCTGTAATAAAATAACTGCCAGAGTAAACATTGTCATATTTGCTCTTAAAAACTTGCATTTCATATTGCCATTGATAGAACAAAGGCAGCAGTGACATTGAGTGCTGTTTCAAAACATAATTAAAATCCTTTAGAATTAAAATTCTGCAATAATTCCAAGAGATCTGGGTTCTCCCCTCAATAACTTGTGTGTCTCCAAAGTAAATCAAGTACCTTTAGTGGGAGCCAAGAACCTCCCAAGGTGAATTTTGAGTTCTGGGTGACATTTCCCAGCCAGAAGTTTGAACTGAACATAAATATCCTCATATTTTGAAAGTATTTGCACCTGTTAAGCAATCTTAGAGCTTATATCACAAATGGACATAATTCTAAATAAATTTATGTGTCTATTGAATATATATGTAAAAAATGTAAAGCAGAAGTTGTCATTCATATGTGTACAAAGCATAATTTCAGTAAATTAAATTGCTTTGTTTTAAAATTCCTCTCTGTTTCAAAAAATAGTTGAAGTAACAAGTTGAAATGTCTCTTTCAAACCTGGAGAATGAAAGGTTTAGATTCAATTAATTCCTTCACTGGAAGGATTTAATTTCTGGAAAATCTAATTTAATTGTCCCTGCAAGGCCAAACAGTAGGAAAATTTTCATCTCAGGAAAAAATAAAGAAAAAAAAAGGAATTGTTTTCCACACAAATATAGGCTTTACCAAAACAGGGATTTCTCTATGAACTGCCAGCTTCTTCCCAAGCTGGCAGAGCTTGGCATATGCACAGGGAAACATCTGATAAAGGGAGATTACAGGGAAATATTCAGCTTTTCCTCCCTTTTTCAACATCCCCCAGCCCCTGCTCTGTGTTTTGCCTTTGATTGCCAAGAGCAGAGCAGATGGGAGGCTGCTCCTGCAAAAGAAGCAGAATTTTGAGTTATGGCACAGTGATAAAAACTCTGAAGGCTGGCATAGGATGAGGAGAATAATGTCCCACGGAGAGATGGAATTGCCACATTTTCTCCCTGCAAGACTGTGCAACTAAATGTAAGGATCATTTAAAAAATAAAAGTGGGGTGGGAACTTCATGGGATGCTGAAATGGTTTTGTATTCATAACTCTCTTTGAGGAGGAAAGGAGGAGATGGCTCAGAAACTCACAAGTTTATTCATTTCGGGATCAGGCACAATTGGAAAATCTTGGGGCTAAGGTGCTGTGATTATATCAGTGGAGGCTGGAAAAGAAAAAAACAAATTCTGTGGTAAATAAAGGGGATCCCAGCAGAGCAAAAGCTCAGTGCAACATCTGTGTTTATCCTTCTGCTCTCCTGGACTTCGTTTCAGGAGCAATGCCTGGGGAAGGTTTTGCAAACAGAGCAATATCCCAAACCTTTCTGACATGTTTTAGATATGGATATATATTTATAGGGAGCACAGCCTCCAGGAGTGGGGTCTGAGTGTGGAATGGTGCTCAGCACTTGGGGCATGTTCCAGACTGAGTCCAGGCTGGTTCTCTGCACTGAACCCCTCTGAGGACACTCATCAGATGAGTTTTTCATGTAAAAGAGAGAGATCAATGGATGAGCATCCAGTCCATGAATTACTTGGGTCTTCCTGTTAGTTTCATCCAAATAAAACTCGGTTTCTGTGCTCTGGGACACAAAGAGATCAAGCAAAATGTGGTAAATGGAGTGAGCTGGAGGTTCCCTGATGAAGCTGCTGTAGCACAGTACTGAGGGCACAGCTTCAGGCACTGAGCAGCACAGGATTCTGTATCCCTTCGGGCTCTCAGGTTCCCAAACGCCAGGGAGTGCCCAGCAGATGTTCCCTGCAGCTGGCTGGGCACTTTTCACACCCTCTGGCTGTGACCTGCTGCTCTGCTGACTCCATCCACCCTCCTACAAAAAGCAGGCAAGGAAGCAGAGAGGGGAATGATGGACAGTCCAACAAAGCTGATTCTCCAAACTAATGTTCATTCACTTCTCTAAAGCCCTTTTCCTGCATTTACCAGCTGACCAAGTGAGAGTATAAACAGATGTCTGAGACACCTGGCGTGACTATGAGCAGGCTGTGAAAAAGAAAGGTTTTTCCTCATTTATATTTGGGCTTCCTATGCTTTGTTTTTACAGTGTTCACTTCTGAAAGGAGAACCCTTTACTAGTGGAGAAGAGCCAAGAAGCAGACCAGGAAATGGGATATTTCAGTGTTATATAGAGATTAATTCCTATTTTCCATCTCACCTTATGCAAACATTTTGGTCAGTGTCTGGCATTGCATCTGCACCAGAAACTGAGTGAGAAACAAAAGAGGAAGAGGTTCTGAAGTATTTATATAGATCTTGTTGATCATCTAGTTATTGGAAAAAAAAAACCAAACCAACCCCAGGAATATGTGGTCTGTGAGAGAGAGACCTGTTTGAGATTGACATAAACAGCAACTATCATTATCCCTTCTGCAAAAGGGAAAATCACTCTGGAGTGCAGAAAGAGGTTGAGGAGACAGGTCAGAAGTGGCTCAGGAGACAAGAGGGAATCTTTCAGAGAGGTTTAGCTAAAGCCCTGGGATTGAGGGTCCAAATCCCTGAAAGAAGATGAGAGCAAATGCTGCTCTAATGAGCTCTAATGCCAATTATAAATGGCATCCTCTGCTTGGTCATGAAACTACATGTGGCAGGTGCAAACAGCACGTGGGATTTTTAAATTATCTGGATTTCTTCCACAGAGGAAAAAAAAAAATACATCCCTATTACTTCTTTTTATGAGATCCACCTCTGGTGCCTTCTGCCTAATGATCAGTGCAATATAAAACATCAGTCAGTGCTAAAAAAGGAGCACAAACAAGCCATGTTCCTTGGCTGATTTATTCCTGTGTGGCTGCAGGAATAAATGCAGGAGATGCCTCTCCCTTGCCCTATTAGAAGCTACAGATTTTTGTACATTGCAAAATCTACAATTTTGAGCACATTTCAGTGTTTACTCAGTGCCTCTTGGCTCGGGGCTGGTGGTGTTTTCAGAGAAAAGCCTCTTGCAGGTATTCCTGACTTAATTCCTTACTGAGACCCCTCGGATCTGTGTCAATTAATGGCTTTTTAACAGGCCGATACCATTCAAAAAAAGGTCCATGACTTTTCAAATAGGAATCAATTTTTTTAACACATGGAAGAATGCTTTCATTTCATATTCATGGGACTCAGTGAAAAGGGAGGAGAAAAGTTATGTAGGCGTTTTCTCCCCAGTGTTTGCAACCTTTACCATGTTTGAAAATGCACCAGTGAACAAAGCAACCTACCTAAAGTGCTTTAACAGTTGCTAAAACTTTTTTATGTCCCCTCCTGCACTAACTAAAACACATTTTAGAGACCTTTCTGAAAAAGTCAGCTGACATTTAATAGTTAATGGTGTTCCTTTTATGCTCTTTTACAAGTTGGATTTCACAGGAAATTCTGTGGAGCCTCTTCCCCTGGCAGTCTCTCCTACTTTATAAATTATATTTGGCCAGACTTTCTCCATTTCTATGCTACAGAAGTCCAGAGTAAAACCTGTCTTAAGCCTTTATTCAGGTTTTTTTTTTTTTTTTTTTTTTTTGTACTTCCATGCTGTAAAAGATGAGAGACTGTATAGCAGTTAATAAGCTAATAAATACAACATGCAATTTTGCCATGCACTCTATTTATCACTATTTATAAATCCTATTACAAACAGCTCTTAGAGAATAAAAATTAAATCTGTGGTTTTGTCTTATATGGTGTTGATATAAAAAATAACAGTCCTAGTCCAGAAACTTTGTTTATATTGGCAGGTCAGAGGAGAAATGAGGAAGGACTCTAATGTATGATGTAAGGTATAAATAGAGTCTTTATGAAAAGAATTTTTCATTTAAACCTAGTTGACTTTCCTAGAAACTGGGATCTTAAAGAAACCCTAGCTCTGAACATTTATCCAAGAATCTGAATTCAACATGGTATTAATTTCACTTTAATTTTGCATTTCACATATTGTGTAATTTAAGATGGTCATTTACACTCCCTTTACAGTCAGGGTGGAAGAGCAGCATCTTCAGAGAGGAGCCCATCCTGTCTATTCTTGGTCTGTTCAGATTTTATGATGGGATAAATCTCTTTATGAGGTGTCCATATGTGGTGATATGGTTGAGTACAATGATGTTCAGGAATATAAAAATAAAGGCAGATGAACAGAAGTTAATTAAATTATTTTAATTTAGTTCCCATAAGGATTAAAATGCTTTCTTATTTTGTCTTTTTTTCTTATTATTTCACTTTTCCTTTGTTTTAAGCTACAACACTCATTAGTCAGGCTTAAAAATAAAACTTTTGTGAAACACATTTAAAAATATGCATGGATTTCATTCAATCACCTACTTATATATCTATTTTATTGCACCTAGGCTCATGAACGTGGCACTAAGAGTGGCAGTGCATTTGAGAGTGGTACTTTAAACTGATTTACAATATCTTGATAGAGGATGCATTCAAGCCTAGAGAATTCTGCTTTGTCAGAGATTTTAGGAGATCCCAGACATTTTAAGCATCAGAGCTTAGTTCACAAATCAGTGGGAATGATTAAATGTTGCTGTAAAAGGAGGTAGAATTCCAAAAGAGAACTAAAATCCCTTTTGAAGATTGCCATTTTTAACCTCAGCCAATCTCTCCCCTTGCAGGGACACCATTTCAGTTTTCAATTTTAGGCAATCACTGCTTCTCTTAACTTGTAGCTCAGTTCACAGCCCTGATTTCTCACCAGGACCCTCAGCCTGACCCAAATGAGCCTCTTCTTTCAAAATCAATGCCACATAAATTGGCAGTGGAACCAGGCAGATTTTTATTTATTACTCATTTGGAAGGTGTTACTTTATGATCCTTAAAAAAGAGGGGGGAAAACCCCAATATTAAATATATGAGACAGCCCATCTCCTTGTCCCCTGCTCCAAAAGTTTCAATTCCCCTTCTGTAATGTTCTGTGAAGTAATTCTTACATTCTGGGTGGCAGTCATGCTGCTTCCAGAGGTTCCATTCCCCTCTGCCAAAAGCTAAAAATATGTCTGGTCACCAGTGCAGCCAAGGTAATCCTATTCATATGTTGATGGTCCTTGAAAAGCCCTTCATTCCAACCTGGCAATGCTCAAGAGTTACCTAATTCCCTTTGATTCTGAATTTCCAGAAAGAATTTTTCCCTTAGTCCTGACAGCATCAAAGTAAAAGGGTAAAATGAGCCAATGTTCAGAAAGATGAAGGGGTAGGATGAAGTGTATCCATCTTTCATGAGAGTAGTGCTAAAATTCACCCTCCTGTCCCACAGCTACTCATAAATTATGCCACTGATTTAAAAATAATGACATTTTTTTAACACAGAGGCTTGGATTCTTTTGTATTTTCACCACAGGCTCCTTTTCTCACAAGTAGGGGTTAGACCCTCTGCCCTGGAGTGGAGTGGTCCAGCATGGTGAGGGGGGTAGGGAGGCAAGAGGAAAAAAATAAAAGCTTATTTGGCTCATGGGATATAAACTCCTGGGGCTGAATTCTCAGCATCTGACTTTTAATTAAAAGGGGGAACTTTCTGGTTAAAATGCAGGGGGAGTCCTGAGCACATCCCCTCTGAGGGGGGAGGCTCAGGGCCAGCTCCAGCACTGCCCAGTGGGGGGATGTCCCTTCCCACTGGGAAAGCTCCCAGGCCCTGCTGGGACCAGTCCCTGCCCTTGGGAGCTCCTTGGTGCCCAGGCCTGGTTGGATCCACAGCAGCTGCTGCTCCACAGCCACCCTCACTCACTCTGACAAACTTTGCTTGCAGAAAACAACAGCTTCTCTTACAAGAGACAAGGATGTATGGTGTAGAAATGCAATTCAGGATACAGCTCTGAAGAAAAATAAATGTACTACACCCATAACTGACTACAGTTTCTTAGCTCTGATAAATCAGTACAGAAACTGAAGCTAAAAAACTCTATAATATTACCAGAATTACATATTGAACTGTCTAAAGGCTCCAAATGGGTTTGGTTTTTTTTTTTCTTGCTTCTCAGATATTGGCTTCCCCAGTAGCAGCTCAGGTCTGCAATATTGCAAAAACTGATAATTTTCCACATGTGAGCTTCTGTTGCATTCATCCCTCCCTTGCCAGGGAGTGATACTCTCTCAGAAAACACTGGGATCCCACAAAAATGAGCACAGGTCATGAATTATTGAAAGCAAGTATTAATATCTACAGAATTAATAATATATGTTGAGGCAAAGTCTCATTATTTTTCAAACCTCTTTTTTGTAACTTGACTCATTGCTCTTTGTATGTAAAATTATACTCGTAGAAGCTACATTAGCATCAACTAAATATTGTTTTCACAAATCCAAAGGTTAACTCACTTTTTTTTCTGGATACTTCAGATTAGGTCCATGAGTTTAAACATTTGGCACAGATCCCAGGAGAGGAGTTTTGCTAAGGCACTAAATGATGGGGGTTTGGATCAGCAGATAAAGAAACACATATTTAGAACCACATGAGCTGGAGGAAGCACAGAGCAGGCAAGGGAAGAAGTTGTCATACATGAAAATACATCTGGATCAGACTTTTCCCTTCAAATGACACCACAACCTCTGTTTTCCAGAATGTGCTCAGCCTAGAAATTCTTCTAAATTGATCTCCCATATTCATGTCCAAATAAAGCCCAGTGAGGAGACCAGCCCAGATCTGTGAGCCACAAGTCCATATTTCAAAAGTAACCAACACGATCACCCTGAAGTTACTGCTGATGTTTTGTGGCCCACGGGGAACCTGCAGTTATTTCACTATTCCAATGAAATCAAACCATTTTAAATTTTGGATCCGGCATTTCTGGTTTGATGATTCATGCAGAACTGCATGAATATTAATGCTTGCTCAAAGGAGCAGGAGGGAACTCACAGCTGCAGTGGGTCAAGCAAAAAAACCCCTTGAGACAGTGAACCCAGTTGTGAAGCTGCACCCTGACAGTCTCAAAAATACCTTTATTCTGAGTAGTAAAGCTTTGAAACATTGTGCAAAGCAACCTCGTATCTACAGACAATGTCAGCTAAAGAGCAAGGGCTTTTAACACAGAGATTAAATTGTTACATCTTTCACTAAAGGAGTGGTGAAATACTCTGACCTGGACTGCCTCACATCAGAGCCAGGCATAAAACTTACAGCTGTGTATTCAAATTTAGGAGGTATTTGAATTTTTATGTGGCTTGATTGCTGTTAAAAAATGTTATAAAAATGGGTAATGTTTGATGGACATATTAGCTGATTCTGTTTGTGCAACAGCTGTGCAAACTCCCTGTGGGATAACCAAAATAAACAAATGCAAGGACCAATATAATTTTCTGAAGTGCAGTGAAAAAAATACAAATAATATTTCAAAGAAAATCTTTGCTTCCCAGCCTTAACTATGCTGTGAACAGAAAAAAAATGCAATAGTTGGTGCAGCATGCTCAGGATTTCTGTAGTCTGAGAACAGCTTTGAAATATCACTTGTGTGCTGTCAAACAAAATATTCAAGGTAAGCTTTCTTAGTTATTGTAAACACAAAATGCTTTGTTCCCTGTATGTCATAACAAGCTAGATTTGGGTTTATCTGCTGGGGTTTTTTCAGTAGCTAAATTATAAATTGATAAAGTTATTAACTTGCTTTCTGTGGTGTAATGGTGAACCTCAAAAGTAAATTAATAAATCCAGCACCATGAAGTTCTTGGCTACTTTGCCTTCCTTTGTTCAAATGAAAGTACATAAATTTATGTAGCCAGCTTAGCCCTCAGTAACATCACCATTTTGTCAATGACATACAAACAGTGCTTTAGAATGATGTTAAAAGTTAATCCCATAGCCAAAATTCACTGGTCAGATTCCAGGAGAATATTCTATATTCTGCACAGAGAGCTAACAACACACCAGAGTAGAGCCACGTATAATTTAATGTAAATAAAGTAACTGGATTTTTTTTTAATTAAAAAACTATAGAATTAAAGATGTATTCAAGGAATTATTATTGTAAACACAAATTAATACAGAATGTAGGTTTAGTCCGTTGTAATCAAAGTGCACAAAGCAATAAAGGAGCCCCAAAATCAGAAAGGACAAGTTTTATTACTGAGATCAAATTGAAAGCATAATCCAACAAATCTGGCTATAGCTTTTCTGTATTGCCACACAACAATGAGTGCAGCACCCAGAGAAAATATTTTTTAAAAGGTCAATCAAATAAAACCTTTTTGATTTCTTCAGTTGGGAACTCATTGCCCTGTTCTAACAGAGAGATGAAGAACTCCAGCATGAGTGTAACAGGTCCTTGGAATGCATGACCTCTGATAAATTTAATAACAATACTTGCCTGTTCCTGTTTTGAAAAATCCCTCTGTAGCTTCTGATTTAATTTTCCTTTGGTTCAAATTAATGATCCAGCTCTGCAAAGATTTTCCTGTAACATACACTTGTACAGTGGCTACAGATCTCCCTGAATCAAGAGAAATGTTTTATAGAATCTGTTTCCAAGCTGCAAATTCTTTTGAGAATTGGCAGAGTTGGGGAGCTCATAGCAGCTAAGCAGGGCAGGCAGATCTCCCAGTGACTGAAATCAGATTTGTATGTCTGGATTTTGCAGAATAAAAGCAAAGCACCTAAGAAAAGACATCAAGCCAAGTGATGCTACAGTCTCTGTGATGTAAAGTGAGTTACCTTTTCATGCAAGGATTAACTCTGTAAAAATGGCCCATTTGAATTATTTGCTGCTTGGACTGAGTGGCTGTAATTCATGATCAAGTGTGCTGGACTCCTGTGGACAGTGATATATTATATTGCTGTGAAAAGGAAGACAAACCTCTGCCCCTTCCCATCATATTCAGCTGCAGGTCTACATATAAAGAGGGTAATAAATAAACTAAGCAGCTAGGAAAGAAGGGGGCAGGATACTGATAAGCACATCAGCTTTTCTGCATAGTGCTAGCAGGATAAATGCAAATTCTTGAGGTTTATTTCATGGGAATGAGGGGAATTGTTTCCCTCCAAGACAGTATTTTGACAAGGCTCAGAATTTCCTTAGGATGATCCTTCCCCAGCAGGATTTGGGACTTTCTGTCCACTGGTGACCTGTGACTTCTTGTCTGCAGGATCCCCATCTTGGCCAGGGATTGAGTGCTATGGCTGAAAGCTGAGCTGGTTCTGTTTGTCAGCTCAGTTATTTCCTCAGATTTCCCTGGTAGTTCCTTCAGCTCTGCAGTTCGTCTTTCCAAGTACCTTTGCCCCTTTGGGTCCCATCTGGTTCGGTGTTTATGGATTTGCTTGGAAAGTTTGGAGGTAGCTCCCCACAGAACAGAGCAGATATTCAAAAACCTCTCTTGATTTCCTGCTGACAAGCACGTGCCTTCTTCCAACCTCCATTCCCATTAATCTGGCAATTCATCTTGCCAGTTCTTCTACTTTTTCACTTCAAAACTCTCTATGTAGTCCCTGCATTTCTTCAGAAACTGTCTTAACCATAATTTGATTTTAGGTTTGGGGAGGTTTTATTTGCCAGTTTTGATTTGATGATTCTAATATTTTTATCTGCAGTTTTGTCTTATCTCAGGCCCTTTTAGAAGGATTCCCACCCACAGTGTGAATTTTAATATCTGATTATGTTTCTGACTGTTCCATTTTCATCCAATTGTCTTCAGCTTGATCCTTATGATCTGCAACTCAGTAGAATCCTATATTTAAGTGTGTCTTAATGCCCTTTGACACCTTGGGGATAAACTTCACCACCTGTTTTGTTTTTACTTCTCTCCTTTTGACTGGCTTGTCAGTACCACTACAGAGGCTGGCAGGACCCACACAAAGCAGGTGTATTTTGTGAATTAATATTTATAAAGACAGGCAGTGGGATGTGATTTTCACGAGACAGGTTTCACGCTAAACACAAAGTGTTTTTGTGTTAAATTGTTCATCAACAAAGAGCTAATGCATCAAGGAATGACCTTTACTTATTCATCTATGCCATCAGTCCTAATTTAGAAACCCAGCAGTGCCCTTAAACAGGATAATTATGAAGTTAAGCTCACACATAAATCTTCAGTGTAAAAATTAGGCATATGGGCTAAGGGATATTTTAGCTTTCAGTTTTCCTTCTGTAGCATTTTGTTAGCCTAGCAAGAAGAAACTGAGGAACAGCTTGTAAATTCAGGGGGCGTCATCATGAGTCCTTTCTTGAATTCAAATCAAGGCCAAAAAATCTGGGACAGAAATACCTCACATAATTTCCTTAATTTTGCACAAATCTGAGTGCAGGTTTGGTGAAGTCTCACTGTCTTGTGCTGTGGAGAGCCTGGGACTGCACTGTCACAGCAGGGTATGGGGGACCTCAGAGAAAACTCTGATTATGCTTCCCCACAGAAACACCCTCTCCTGAGAAAGGGGCTCTAGAAGTAAATGGGCTTCTTAAATAGCACATAAATATTGTAACATTTGATGTTTCCAGCCAGCAAGGATGAGATTGTTGCTTGTGAAACAGCTCTTTAAATACACATTACACCTAAATACACACTCCACGAAGGGCACTGAGGATGGGTCAAAGCTCAGGCCAGGTGTCCAAGGAAATCACTGCAAGTGCAAATTCTGCCAGCTCAGTGATTGCACCCCCTCCATCTTCCTCAGCTGCCCAGTGTTTATTCAGTTCAGTGGTTCCCATTTCCCCTCTGCCTTTTCTTCTTGTCCAGAAGGGTCTGTCCAGCATTTTGTGATCAGACCCAGAAATCGTTCCAGAGGTGGTGTTTCAGCTCCAGCCCCAGTATTGTCACACACAGGTATTGCTGCAGCTCCTCCTTTCAGCTGCCTTTTCTCCTCAGTGAGCTTCAGGAGCTTTGTTCTCAACTCACAGACTCTGAGCTGGTTCCAGAGCACTGGGCAGGTGTTTGTTTCACAGTGACTCTGAGCCAGTGCCTTTGGAATTGCTTTTCACAGCAGAAACTTTCTCTTTTCATCC
>VZTR01004403.1:43458-104998 GCA_013400775.1 Chaetops frenatus
CCAGTCCAGGCTTTCCAAATTACCGAATCCATTCCGTACTCCAGGCGAAATCCACCCCGGGTTTTCCAAGTTTCCGAGTCCGTTCCGTATCCCGGCAGGGCCCAGCCCGGGTTTCCCGAAGGCCGTACCCGGGGATGGATCCGTGAGGGGGAGCAGGGGCAGTGCCGGGGCTGGGGCTTTGCAGTTTGATTCCCTGCCACGGGCAGGGATTGCTGTGCCACTGCAGGGCCCGCCGGCCCCACTGCAGCCCTGCCTTCCCTACTGAGGGGCCGCTGTAACGCTGGGTGAAGCCTGGCTGACAGGTAAGAAAATAAAGCAAGACAGATCCCGTCCTGAAAAGTAACAACCATGATTACATCAGTGGACCGTTTCAAACAACAAAAGTCCTCAGTCTTTACTGTAGTGGGCCTACTTCGATAAACGTATTCAGGGGTTGTGTTTAATTGAACTCTTAGGATTTGGCTGCGTTTGGAAGTTTACCAAAATCGTCAAGAATAATTACCAGGCTAGGCTCTCTAATTGAGATTTAGAATGTCTTTTTCCTATTTAGTATAACCTATGCTGGAACGATGCCTGAAGAGCTGTTTTGGAAGGATTCTGAGAACAGATAAATCTTTATAATTATGAAAGAGCTACATAATGTAATACACGAGGACCAGGCAAAGGTCATCCATCCCAAAAAAGAAATTTCAAATTTGTACTAGAGAGTCAAATACGAGTTTGTGAGTTAAAACTGAGATACGGCATCTCATATACCTCAAGTCTCTAAAGAAGTTCTTAAAACCTATTAGTTCTGATTTAACCACATTTGTAAGATTCCAATAAGACTTGCTAATTGCCTTATGGTGACTTGTCTTTCGCTTTGTCTGCAATTGCATTCATTGAGTTTGGCTGCTAAATTTCATTTCTTGGAATGTGATAAATCAAATACCTTAAAATATTGCAATGTTTGGTACTGAGAACGCATCCATGTGGCTTCTACAGGCCATTCTTCCATGGCTAAGGCAGTGCCGTGCCAGTGAAAAACAATTCAGATAAAGTAGAACCCATCCCTCAGTGTCTCCTGGGGACAGAATAGCTGGGGCCAGTGCTGGAGAGGCAAGTGGAGAAATCAGAAAATGATGCTAAATAGCCAAAGAATGCTTAAATAGTGGCAAAGCAACTGAGGGGAGCAGCTTTAGAGCATCCAGATGCTATTTTAGGGTGTAATCCTGTAAATATTTTGATATGAGACTTTGGTGGGTTTGGGGAGTTTTATAAAACAGTGAGGAGGTGCAGCAGGATTATATCTGTGTGGCCACCCCATCAGCTCAGGGCAGTAACCAGGGCCAGTTTTAGCAAAGTGTGTCCTCTCAAACACACATCACATACATAACACACCCAGCAGGGTTTGGTGCTTTGCAGGAGACTGGTTGACCTGGCTTTACAAGAAGGGAAACAATTGGAATTCTGGGTGCATGTGTCTCTTTTTATGGATGATCACTGGACCATTTAATACTGAAGGAGTCTAATGCACAAAGTCCATTTTGGAAAGAGGAATGACACTAACAAAGGCCAAGCAAGTGTTGCCACTTTTTTCTAGCAGTCCTCTAAAGCTCTGAAATAAAAAGCAATCCATTTCTTTATTATTCTACATGTTTTCCTTTTCCCTTCAGGAAAATCAAGCCCTGATGAACAGCCAGAATGAGAAACAGAAGTTTTCTAGAAGCTGTGGGACTAATTTCCTGCAGCTGGGTCTCTGCTAAAAGTGATCAGTCCCAAAATGCTGCCCCATCTGCAAACTGGATGTGAGCAGCTCAGTTCATCCCAAAATATTGCATTAATATATAAATATAAATTGCATTACTGCAGTGCTACATCTCTAGCACAACTCTAGATAAGCCTTGGCTGCCTTTTTTTCTTTTTTTTTTTTTTTTTTGTCATACTGCAATGAAACTATGCAGGAACAGTCCCAACCATGAAAAGGAATATTCTCAGCTAATATAAACGGGTATTTCACAAAAGGCAACAAACTGAAGTTGGTTCATGTCTCCTGCAGCTGTAGATCAAAACAGTTTTAGTGTGAAACCTGCTGCATGGAGCTATTTAGAATTATTTGTGAAGTGCCTAATCCCCAGAAGCTTCTTTTCTGGTTATTAATCACAATGTACTTGTTATCCTGATCTGCTAATAGAGCTGCTGGGTAAAGATTGCAATTCTAGTACAGAATTGCCTTTTCATATTGTATATTGTTTTATTAACCAGCTTCACAGCAATTAAGTGAAGTGAAACAACCCCCATTTTAATGTTATATCAACACAAAGTGTTGGAAATCCTGTGACCCACTGAAGTTCTAGTAAACCACTATTTATATATCTGCACATGTGTGACTGTAGATGTTTGACTGATCATCACTTGTTTTGACCACTCTAACATTCACTCCCAGACACACAAAGCTCATTTTTTTTCAGCTTTTCCCTTTTTAAAAATCTAGATCATATTGGGAATGAGACCAGAAAGTTCTGGTCATTCTTGGAGTTACTCTTGTTTATAAAATGCCAGATCACTACAAACTATAATGATTGTTATGGCAACTGATGGAAAAATAATTGAAAGAAATAACTTTGCAGACCACACAGTTGACAGAACTTGACCCTCAGATTTCAGTGTCATCATAGGAAATTTCATTTTGTAATACTGCAGTCACTACCAGGCAAACACACACTCTCAAATGCTGGACAGGAACATTTATTCTCTGGCTCGTGAAGACATTTCTGTGTGAAGTCCCAATGTCTTTCATCCTTCTCCCACAAAATCTCATTGGATTATTTGAAATTTCTTCCTTCTAAATGGGATGTTCTTTTCATACCCACATAACTCTCTCTGGGCTCTGGCATAAGAATGAAGATAACCTGAGAATGCTATGGTGTAAAAATGTCCTACAAACAGACACCCAATCAACTTGAAAATAATACTGAATTAGCAGAGTTTGTTCTCTTAGATCCTTTCCCTCTTTACTACTACTTTTTCCATTCCCAGCATGTCTTCGTTTCAGAGCTGAAATAACAGTATATTAAGGATACTATTTAATTCTCACATTTTGCCTATTATATAACATTAGAGGAGTTTTTTTAATATGTTATGAACTATTGTGTGATAATAATCTGAGCCTGCCTGCAAAGATTTTTACATGAAGTCATAAGAAATAATGGAATGTAATTCTTAAAATGACTGATTTGGGCCTAATCACTTCTCCCTCAATTTCTTTAGTCAGGTATGGATTGCATTTGGTTTTTTAAGTTTCTTGTTTCAATATGCATTTCTAAGCAGAAGCATAATAAAACATTTCCTCTTCTTCATGCAAAGTTCTGCTCCAGGCTCCCNTTGTGAAGTGCCTAATCCCCAGAAGCTTCTTTTCTGGTTATTAATCACAATGTACTTGTTATCCTGATCTGCTAATAGAGCTGCTGGGTAAAGATTGCAATTCTAGTACAGAATTGCCTTTTCATATTGTATATTGTTTTATTAACCAGCTTCACAGCAATTAAGTGAAGTGAAACAACCCCCATTTTAATGTTATATCAACACAAAGTGTTGGAAATCCTGTGACCCACTGAAGTTCTAGTAAACCACTATTTATATATCTGCACATGTGTGACTGTAGATGTTTGACTGATCATCACTTGTTTTGACCACTCTAACATTCACTCCCAGACACACAAAGCTCATTTTTTTTCAGCTTTTCCCTTTTTAAAAATCTAGATCATATTGGGAATGAGACCAGAAAGTTCTGGTCATTCTTGGAGTTACTCTTGTTTATAAAATGCCAGATCACTACAAACTATAATGATTGTTATGGCAACTGATGGAAAAATAATTGAAAGAAATAACTTTGCAGACCACACAGTTGACAGAACTTGACCCTCAGATTTCAGTGTCATCATAGGAAATTTCATTTTGTAATACTGCAGTCACTACCAGGCAAACACACACTCTCAAATGCTGGACAGGAACATTTATTCTCTGGCTCGTGAAGACATTTCTGTGTGAAGTCCCAATGTCTTTCATCCTTCTCCCACAAAATCTCATTGGATTATTTGAAATTTCTTCCTTCTAAATGGGATGTTCTTTTCATACCCACATAACTCTCTCTGGGCTCTGGCATAAGAATGAAGATAACCTGAGAATGCTATGGTGTAAAAATGTCCTACAAACAGACACCCAATCAACTTGAAAATAATACTGAATTAGCAGAGTTTGTTCTCTTAGATCCTCTCCCTCTTTACTACTACTTTTTCCATTCCCAGCATGTCTTCGTTTCAGAGCTGAAATAACAGTATATTAAGGATACTATTTAATTCTCACATTTTGCCTATTATATAACATTAGAGGAGTTTTTTTAATATGTTATGAACTATTGTGTGATAATAATCTGAGCCTGCCTGCAAAGATTTTTACATGAAGTCATAAGAAATAATGGAATGTAATTCTTAAAATGACTGATTTGGGCCTAATCACTTCTCCCTCAATTTCTTTAGTCAGGTATGGATTGCATTTGGTTTTTTAAGTTTCTTGTTTCAATATGCATTTCTAAGCAGAAGCATAATAAAACATTTCCTCTTCTTCATGCAGAGTTCTGCTCCAGGCTCCCGATTTCAGAATATTAGGATGGGAAACATCCAGAACTCCCACTTCTCTGCAAGTAAACAGAAATTTCTAAAGCCTGAGAGTAGCCAAAGTGATACAATTTTGCTTATATAGTCTCAATTGCCCTTAAATCAACATCTTATATTTCTTCTTTCTTTTGAATCTTTTATTTCATCACACACTTGATTATTTTTGATGAGATACTGTAAATAGTTTCATGACATCATATGAAGATGTGATTGATATTGCCAGCACGAGGTGAAGCATCACAGATTGAATTTCATGACTTTTTAGTAAAAAGAAACTATTTTTACCATATCCCCTCTACAAGCAAGACATAACAAGTGTAGTTAACTGTGTTAATATTATTATAATTCAGGAAAAAATCTGATTAAAAGAACGCAGATGTTCTTGTTAGCAGGATGAATATTGAAAAACCACAGTGTAAGTTGCAGGGATCTCCCTCTATTTTGTATGAGGACAGGCCAGTGAGATGTTGAACCAAAACCTATTAATCCATCTCTGTAGTCTATATTTTTTTCATTCCTCTATTTTATTTAATCTGGTGGTATATCTATATATTTATCTAGATATGTGTAAAAAGCAGAATGAGCTAGGATCTTCTTTAATATATGTGATTTTGGGGACTGTACTCAAATCTGGAGTGACTTCTTCACATTCTTTTTTCCAGGATATTTTCTGATTATTTCCTTCTCCCCCTCACTTCTCTCTGCCCATGTGCTCAATGCCAGTAAAACCTCACAGTGTCACCAAGCTTGCTGAGTTGTTTGGCCCCTGCCATTTCTGTATATGGCCCAAAAATCCAAACTAAAAATGAGCCCAACACCCAAACATATTCTGCTTGTTGACAGAAACATTATATTCTTCCTTCATAGCCTCCAGTTTTGACTATGGATTTATTGATATATAGGAATATTTCATATACACTACCATTTCTTTGGATGCCTGTGGAGGGGATTTACCAGAGGAAGCATTATTCTGAAGCAAACTCATTTAATGCAAGGTTAAATGTATTTGTTTCCATCTGCTCTCTTGGCAGAAAGGCTTTATGGCAGCCAAGCCAGAAAAAGTCACAGAGCAATCATCATAAAATCTCACAGACACTAACAAGGGTGAGGAGGTTCACTGCATTGAAAGTGTCCTGGTACCTTTCACAGAACAAAATGCCACTGCTTCAAGAATTGTGGGGTGGGTGTTGTTGGCTTTTCTTTTTCTTTTTTTCCAGAATAAATACCTGAATTGTTTTAATTTATTTTAGGAATGAAAAACACTCATCTGAACAATCCCATTTGCAACATCCTGTACTCAGTTTAAGTCACTTCTTTTCAAGGATGGAGCTTTCCATTTTATGCATGCCTAGAGACACCATTAAAATCACAGGAGCTGCCTGCATTCACAGGGAGCTGGAGGAAATCCACCACAGAATATTTTTTGTCTCATTTGCTGGCTCTCAGGAAGGTGATTAGCTCTGAGAACGAGCACAGTGAAACTGGAAAAGTGGATTTCTTTATTCCCTGGTCTTCACCAGGCTGCCTGTCAGAAGCTGCTTGGCAGTGACTGTCACTCAGGCTGGGCTGTGCACTCACAGGGGACCCCACAAGAGGTCAAAGCTTTGACCTTGGCACCACAGCCTGAGAGAATTAATAGGGAAAAAGCCATCTGCTGATCACTTCACTAATTACTTGGAATGATTGTTCTTGTCTTCACTTCTCTTCTTCATGCAGCCAACGTGTTCAATATTTAAATGCATTTCCTGAAAATACAATTTATCTGCAGCCTGATGACACCAGGTTGGATCACATCCTAAAGGATATGACAGCTGGGGAGCAGCAACTCCAGAAATGCAGAGCAAGAGCTGAGGATCAGAGTCTGTGAGAGATAAACCATGCTAACTGCAGAGTTTGGCTGCTGAAATGTGTGCCGAGCTTCCAGGCTCCTGTACTGAACACTGGCACAGAACTCACTGGTGCTTCTCATTTGTCAATTCATGTCAACAGCAAGAATTTGGTTCACTGCTGCTTTGCCTTGGGGGTTCTGGGGCATTCACCATGGTCTCAAATTTCACAAAATTTTCCCTAAAATTTTTCTCTTTCATGTGAAAACCAATAAAAATGTGACATTTCATGAACAATTATTTTTAAAGTTCCCTTTCCTGGGAAATCGAATGTTTTCTTTATTGAAAGCAAGTTTTTTACAGGACAAATAGAACTTTTAAGCAGCTCAAAAGATGGGGCTTTTTCACAGTAATATATCTCCATCTGTTTGTTTCATTTATTTTACATCATTTTGTGTCTGTTTAGCCATGGCACAGTTTAAGAGGCTGTATTGTGCTGCTGTCAGTTGGTTTGCTGGCCAATAAAGCCAAAATGCCTCACATCTTGGAATCTGATAGTGCCTACCATTTTATACTTGAATTTAAATTTGAAAAACCAAAATTAATTACCTGAACAACTAAGCCCAGTATTTCAGTGCTAATGGCGAGAGAGATGGCAAAAATGGACCAATAACTCATTTTTAAGGTATTGAAGTTTCAAGAACAAAAAACTCCTTCAGATTTGTGATTAGAGACCTTTGTCATTTTTACAATGAAAAATTTTTGTAATTGAGCTGAAAGGCAGGGTGTTAAATACTGTGCCATGTGTATATATTTTGAAACTGTTTTCAAGTCTGTGCACCCATCCTGTCTTTTATGAAGTACATTTCTTCCCATATCTACCACACTTACTGATATTTAAACCATGTCCACAAGCCTCCATGTAGAAAGAACTGGGTAACAACCCAGTTCTGCTATTGACTGAAACTAAAGTTGGTGCTTTTTTGGTTATTTCTGAGCTTCTGTTTGATGTTGTCAGCTCATTTTTGAGGTTTTGTTTGATGTTATTGGGTTAGTTTGAGAGTGTTATGAGTAAATTTTGCTGGGTGGCACAACCTGCCCTAGAAATATCAATAATGTAATAGCTGCAGCAAAAACCAGCAGGTTATTCTTGCAGCACTTACAAAATAGAAACAGGTAATTTTTATGTGCTTTAGCTAAGTATAAGTTAAAGAGAAAAGCACCCCTTTTATTTACAGAAGCATATAAAAGAACAGGCCACGTGCTGAGAAGTTCAGCTGTGATGTGCACATATGGAAAAACCATGGCAGGGACACTGAGTGTTTCTCTGATGGGATGTATTCTCTGGGGAATATTTTTGGGGGGTTTTTTGAGGTGGGGTGGTTAATATAGGCATTGAATTTAAGCTGTGTCCAACCATACAGGGTGCCTTTGCTTGGCTCTGTGTGCTTGCACAGCAGGAGATCGACCTCACTGCAAGAAATATTGATCATTTCCAGTGGAACTGAAGAATTCCAGCCACAAGCCAAGGCTGTGCTGTGCAAAGCACTCTGGGGACAAAGAGAAACAGTCCCAGGTAGCATTGTAGAAAAACAGGTAAAAAGTGGGAGTAGGAACAGTATAAAAGCATTAAAATGATTTATCCAGCATCATGCAGCAAATCAAGGAATTTTGTGAGATGCAGATTGTCTGACTCTCATTCTTGTTCCTCTGCCAAGCACGTGCTGCTTTTCCCAAAGCCACAACCTCTACCACATCACTCTGCTTGTTTACCAGTTTACCTTCACACCCCTGAATGACAGAAACTCTATTTCCCTTCTCCATACCTATGCACTACCAAACTTGAGAGCTGCAGATGGACTGAGGGATGTGAAAACAACTGCAGCAAACAGTTAAACTGCTTTTAAGAACAGGCCTGTCTGAAATTCTGAGGACGTAATGGAGTCCCCAGATTTATGCCAGCTGATGGTGTTACCAAACAGTGTTTCAGATGTTCAAATTGCATATAATGCCAGCTCATTTGAGCTGAACAAAGAATTCACAAGTTTCTCTAAATGTCATGCACCTCAGCTACCAGAAAGTCACAATTCTCTTGGCAATCTGTTGCAGAATTTCACTTGCCTTAGACATAGAAAACTTTCCTAATCTCTATCACTGTTCAGATGCAACATAGAAAATATAAAAGAGTTTTCACTTCCCCTGTGAGATGTGAGACCCCAGAAACTTTAGAGCAAGGGATGAAGGTGATGGCATCCTTAAGCTGCTAAGACAGAATTTGCTTACATCAGTCCCTCAAGTACTCTAACCTGATATGTGGGTCAGAGGAACTAAATTTTTTACATCTCTCATTTGCACAGAAAATATTTATACCAGTAAATAATTAATTAAATTAGATCCTCTTGGAAATTTTAATTATTAAATTAGTTATTAAATCATATTGCGTGTCTTGGCAGATAGCAAACAATTAACCAAGGGCAAACCAAATTTCAGTCTGGAGAATTTGGGGCTTTTAAGTCCTGACCAGAAGAGCTCCAAAGTAACAGAACCCATCAGGACAACACTGTTGCAGGGAGGTGACTCCAGGTAGTCCCAATTTGGCTTTACATCCAACTGCTGCTGATACCAACATTATCTCTACTGTTACACCAATTATCAGCTTTGTTATGCTAAACAATCACTTTATTTCGGTAATGCAGGCATAATTCTGGATTAATTAGCTCAGACTTAATGGCACCTCAGGGAAAAATAAACTGAGAACACACTGACAAACAAGCATGATTGAGGCTGGAGAGTTGCAGGAATTTGTTAATAACTGTGTAGATTGACTTCCACGATCACTGGTGCTTTCACAGTGGAAAAGCAATTTTCTGCCATTTCTTCTGACTTCCTGTGCCCAACTTTCTGAGGGCAAGAGTAAAGAATTCAAGGAATCCTTAAAAACATGAGAAATTGTTGTGAGTTGCCACATTTAGTTCAAACCTAAAAAGAGGGTCTAGCTATGAATCTGAACCCAGACTGTTCTTTTTCAGTTCCAGATTGGTTCCAGTTTCTCTCTCTGCTCTGCACATCAGAGTTTGATAGATGTCAACTTTTTCTAAGAAACAGCTATTACAAAATCCACCTCTAAGCTGCTTCCAACAATTGCTAAGCAGTGGCAAAACTTTCCTCAATGAAAGAATTCTACCATATTTTGAAGCCAGTTAAAACTCAATGCTCTTGCCTGCCCACTTGCTTTCTTCTTCTCCACTGTATTCTTTAAGTCAATGCTTCATTCTTCAAGGTAAGTTTTAAAATAAGCAAAAGAAAAAGAAATTACCTGCCATGAGTACACTAAGACTTTTCAGTGCTTTTTATTTTGGGATGGGTTTTTTTACCTCAACACAAACTAATTGCTCCATAGCCCAATTGCCTGGAGCCTTCCACCTTGTGAAACCTCTGTTATTAAGTGGTTCAGTTGTCAGAAGGGTTCAATCCCTAATCAGTCTTTGCAATCAGATGGTGCAGGCTGCCAGACAAATGCTTGGTTTTAGTTCACCCCATTTGGTGTGGGTGTGTGTCTGCTCCAGATGCAGCACACGGGGAGAGAACAAAGCTCCATCTGGGACACCTTCCTGCATTTCAGCTCTGCTGCTCCTGCACGAGCAAACCCCTGGTTTGTCTCCCCCTGCTCTCCCAAATGCTGTTTCCACAGCTGCCCTAATTAGTAGATGGGATTAACTTAGTTTTCTTATGATTTTAAATTTCCTGGAAGCCTAAACAAGGGCATTGTGTAACACTATTTTTCCAGCCAAAGTTAAACATTACATTTGAAAAGCTCTTTAACCTTCTATTTGTGCTGCCCTTATATTTTCTATATTGGTCCCTACCTGTCAATAAACATCATCATATCCCCACACACACATTTTCTAGCATGGACTGGACTATTTCAGTGTCCAGCTTTGGGCTTTCTGGCTTGTCTGCCTTTATGAAGTCTATAAGAAAACATCTTTAATCAAGAACATGTGCTTCACGTACGACTTGATTGTTCTTCTTCAAGTTCTTCCAACTCAATTGCCCATATCTATTAAATTTCTCTCTCCTGATCCTGTAGCTTGCTCTTGAAGTTAATCCCTTGAAGTTTCTTTAAAGAGTAGAACATCTGAGTCCACAGAAGAATCTGAAGGCAAACATGAAGTTGAAACCAAAGAAACTTGCACAGCTGTTTGCCACATTTCCTCAGCTCAGATGTTCTTAGAGAGAGGTTGGGGCATAAATATTATGAAGAGCATTGTCTGGTGGAACCACAGAGTCAAAGGAAGGATTTAGATCATACATAAAAATGTTTCTGGCTTACATAAATAAAAAAAAACCAGAAAACAAAAATCAAAAAACAACCCAAAAAAACAGAAGCAGCCAATAAAAAAAAGTAGCACTAAATATGCAGAGAACCTGAGGAGATCCAGGTGAACCTCAGAAGTATAAATTTTCTTTGCATCAGACTTCTCAAAACTGCTGCTCCTCCAAGACCTGAGGCATTCATGAGGTGGTCATGATGCTACTGGAAGTTTATTGTTCCTTTCACTTTGAATTGTTTATTAAAACCTACAGCCCTAATTCAGATGCAATTCATAGTCACCCTGATGATGATGAACTTTACAAGTGTCAAGCTACTTTAAAAACTGAATCTGGTTTAATTTCATATAGTAGGGTCCCCTATTCTATTCCTAAATCAGCTTCAGTTTTGCATGCAGTGATTGTCTGCTATCAACATTTGAGAGATAAATATATACACATCAATATATTTTCCCAGTCCACTGTGTCTACTCAAAATTCAGCAATTCAGTCAGCAAAACTATATCTTTTGTTTTGAACTATTTCTAAAAAAAGTTTTCTGTTTTTTGTTCTTTGGAACAAAAGCAACTTCAGAGTTGCCCCTGATTTACTACACTATGAGGAAAACAGACAAAAATACTTCATCAAAAAATCAAAAATAGATTAAAAAGTTTAAATCAGAAGAAAACAGATCAAAAGACTATATCAGCTGTTTTCAAGGAAAACAGCTAAAAGCACTTTAAAACCTAAAGGTTTCACTACAATTTAGTGTCTACTTGAAACTGATTGTAAACAACAGTGAAACTTCCACAAATTTTACTCAATATCAGATTTAAGTAGACAAGGACATGCAATTGCATCCACAGCTGACAGTCTGTAGAAATGAAAGGAACAAATCATGTGCCTCATCTGCCCAGAGACACTGAGAAAAGAAAGCATTTTTGCTCCCAGACTTCATCATTAGTTCTGAACCACTGGCCCATCCTAATGGATATCTGGCACTCTTTCCTTACAGGTGAATCTCTTTTTTACAGAGAGTAACAACAATTGCTGAAATTTCCATTATTACTGCTCATTGAACTTATGTCGGGACAAAGGGAATAATTTTAATCTTTAATTTGAAATTAATTTCGTACTTTCAGATTTAGAGGAAAGAGATCCATACAGGCAATTCATGGTATTTTCCTGTGCTTTCTCACACCTCTGCTACAGCTTAATCAGAGCTTCTCTCTGTGAATGTTGCTCTTCCTTAATAAGCATCCCTGACATCCAATCTGGTCTGTGGTGTGATTTGAATAACAACCTTCAGCATGGGCACCTATGGCCCCACTGAGCTGTGAAATGAATCAGACACAGGTAACAGCTTTTCTGTCATCCTGGCATGAATCAAAAAGCCCTCAGCCCCCAGCTGCTGACAGAAGTAATTTATCCTGGGGAATTTGGAGGGATAGTGCTGGAGAACACTCAGCTCTCCCCCAGGAACCACGGCACAGCCACCAGAACTGTGGTGCCCCAAGTATCAAACCTCCCATTCAGGATGCTGCTACAGGAAAGAGGGGGGAAAGGATGTTGGTGTTTAAACTTCTGGGAGGTGGAAAAATTTTCTTCCAAGCCGCTGCTTATTATAACAACTGCTGGCAAAAGGCAAATTTCTGTCTGGATTGGAATGCCTGGGTGCCAAATGTTGTGATGATGATTCCTGCAGCCTGATGGGCTGGGATTCACTCAGGCATTAGGAAGGAACAAACTGGCAGAGTTACTGTGAGCAGCCTCAAAGTCATATCCACATGAACAGCAAGGCCTTAAGAACTTTTCTGTGCTTCTTCAGCCTGTGCTGCCTTAATTTTAAACTTTCAAAAAAGCAAATTTGAAGGATTCTCCTAACCCTACTCCATAATTGCCTGTGGATGTATCATTTTCATGTAGCCTGCCTCTCCTCTACCCATTTTTTTCTTAAATCTTTTGAAGCCTCATTCTTTGAGTCACTAAGAGATGAAGAATAAAATTATTTCAGAAAGAATAGAGAGCAAGGTGAGAAAAAGGGTGGGCTGCATGATACAAATATGGACCCATGGAAACATGTGAAATGAGTCACTGTTCATGAAACTGAGTGATCATAAAGGGATGAGATAAAATGAAGAGGAGGAAAAGCAGTTAAAAATGTTAGTGTGTTAACTGAAATCTGTTAAAAACCTACTTTAAAGTAATTAACAGTGACTGCAAAACCAGTAAGACTGTGTAGTACTTTAACTTTTGAAAAACTCCCCCCTACACAAGTCCAGTCATTATATGATCATAATCTAGTAAGAAAATCACCAGCAAAATTCCCAGAGGAACATAAAACCACTGCCAGCTATCAGCATTCAGGTTGTCCCTGGCAAAGGTTTAAATTGGATGCAGGGAATAGGATGATTACAGCTTCACCTTTCAAGAAGTTCACATTGATCCCTTACATTTTCTCAATTTCTATGTATTGAATGTTTGCTGCTGTTCTTTAATAATCTCCAACATGCATTGCTTTGGGGTTTTTGAGCAATTTCCAGTGCTCAGTTGTATTTACAGGCTACATTTACACAGCTCTGGGGTGCTAAACTCAAGCATTAATTGGTTTTAAACTTTCAAACCTTCTCCTTCAGGAATTTTGACTAATGTATTTCATGCAAACTGTGCCTTGCTTAACCAGCTTCAGATGTTAACTTCTTTTTTAATAAAGAGGGACTTCAAGAAGATCCACTGAAAGCACAAAATTCCCCACTTTTTTCTGTAAGGACATGGACTCTGCTGAGGAAGGAGCTGACACACAGAACCATTGGGTCAGGAATAATGAATATCTAATCTTGTGAATGTCAACAGAAACCATCTGAAGAAAAATCATAGCCTTTGGACTGAATTTAGATTTCTAGAACAATTTAGGGGGAAAAAAGGCAATTTGTTTTGGTTGTGTTTTAAGTAATAGACAACCAAGAGTGGGCAAATTCAATATAGTGATTTGGCTCCAATTAATAAAAAAAGTCATTATTGTAGCCTAACCCTGTCTCCCTCATCTCCCATGCCTGGACTCTGAGACACAGGCATTTAACTACTCAAATCATGGTAAATTTTCTGTATCTGGAGAGAACTTAGAACACACTCAGCTGCTGGGAAACACCTTATGCTTTCCTGGGTAAAGATCACTTTATTTTTCCCTGGCATTGCTAGAGCTGTGTTGAGTCCTTCCAGAAAAATTTTGAAACCTTGAAACTCAGCCCCAGCTGTGCAGGTCATTCCAGCTTTGAAAAGCCTCCAACACTTTTGCACAGCATCTCCTGTGTTATTAATGCCATCCATCTTTCAGATATTCATGGTTACAGTGACTGCTTCTTTCCATGACACTTCTACATATCCTGTTCTACACGAGAGATAAAGAGGCTGCAGCTCAGCTCTCCGTTTATACAGAATAAAGATATTTAAGGTGATCTCTTTTTTTCCTTAATGCTGATGGAACCAGAAGAATCAACGGGTTCAGTGGGGTTTTTAAGCCTCCTGCATTCAACCCACACTCACACAGACAAGGAGGAAGTTTGCTCCAAACCTATAAATGGGTCAGCAAGGCCACAGGGTGGGAAGGACATTGAGACGCTTGAGAGAGCCCTGAGGAGGCAGCGAGGCTGGTGAGGGGCTGGGAGCACAAACCCTGTGAGGAACCACTGAGGGAGCTGGGGGTGTTCAGCCTGGAGAAAAGGAGACCCAGAGGTGCCCTTGTCACTGTCTACAGCTCCCTGAAAAGTGCCTGTGCTCAGGTGGGGTTGGGCTCCTTCTCCAGGCAGCACTGACAGAACCAGAGGACACAGCCTCAAGCTGTGCCAAGGGAAATACAGGTTGGATATCAGGAAGAAGTTTATTACAGAAAGGGTGATAAAATACTGCAATGGTCTGCCTGGGGAGGTGGTGGAGTCACCATCTCTGGATGTGTTTAAGACACGACTGGATGTGGCACTGGGTGCCAGGGTTTAGTTGAGGTGTCAGGGTCGGGTTGAACTCGATCTTGGAGGTCTCTTCCAACCTCCCAATTCTGTGAAGTGGTCTGTGCGCTGTAAAACACCAGTGGATGGCTCATCACATGGAATGAGAAGGGAATCAGACACCCCCCTGGCATTTCTGTGCCATGGCCTGGTCTGTCACCTCGGGGCAGTGCAGCCCTGAGGCCTTGCCCCCAATCCACTACAAAGTTATGCCAGACTGAGTGCTTGTAATTTGCTTTGGTCTTTCCAGTTCAGTAATTGTTCAAAAATTTCAAGGATGACAGAATTAAGGTGATTTATTTTGCACTTGTTCCATGAGAGTCTGAGGCAAAGCTTCCCTCCTTCCATGCAGCTCCCCAGGGAGACAACAAATCAAGATTTGTCCCTCAGACTTGAGCTCAGAAAAGCACACAGAGCACATGGAGCAGGCAAAAATGGAGTTTTGACATTTCTGCCTCCCAAACAGAATGATTCAAAATTTCCAAAACAGCCAGACAAAAGACATGGAAGCAGCAATTACAGGCTCAGCCCGTGAAAGCCAGGTGGGGACGGGCTTGGGTCGTTTGTCTCACTTCAGGTAGGAGGAACAAGGAGAAGCTGAATATCTGAGCAAAGAGAAAGGTAAGAAATTGGTTGCACGGGAGTTTTAAAGCGCAGACAGAAGAATGGACTGGGGCAGATACCATTGTTTGCCTGTGCACAGTGAAATCCCCCCCAGAAGAGGCAGCCCGGGGGGTGCCCATGGAGCACTGAGATTCCCTGCCCCAGACTGATGAGCACCAGGCTGCTCTGGCACCCACAGCTCACCAGGAGACAGATGTTTCTATTTTCACTCATCATTTCCATGCCCAGCTCACACAATAGTAAAGTTTCAGATCTACCCTCTTTAGAGCTTCAATCAGACCTAAAAAACACCACTCTACACATGTGGAACAAGAGTAGGGGAGATTGCCCACCTCTGCTCCCACAGGATGTAAAAGTGCTGTTCAACAATTAAAGTGAAGATAGTTCTAATATCCAAGGAGACATTACTAATAAAAGATAATAATAATCATAAATCACCATCATAATTATTACAAATAGTAATAATAAAAATAATAGCAACAAACTTGCCCTCCATCAGTGCAAGGCAACTTTAACAAGATTCTGAAGTGATAAGAACTGATAAATTAATCTATACTATTTCTTAGGAAAAAGAAAACCTTTTGTGAGTTTTTCTAGTGTTAAATACAGTTTAAGCAGTTCAAACCTTAAAAAAAAAAAAGTCTCAATTACTCCTAAATGAAACAGTTTTTTCTGAATTTTTGGTCTGCAAACAGTTTGGAGATCAACCTTCTTTGTCACTTGGTGAAACATTAGCAATTATTTCCTAATTTAGAAATTACTTGAAAGAGGGATGCCAAGCTCCATCCATCAGTCACTTTCTGTCCTGACTTTACTGCTGATGGGCATAAAGTAGTAAAATCCATTTCTCCACCAGGAAAACATGCTAGAAAATAGGGGGACAATGATGAAGTCTTATAGTTGGCTCAAATTCATCAAGACACGTAATGAGACTTTTTTTTGTACTTAGACTCCCCCATCCTTACAATGAGCTGCTTAATAAAGCACCTGGGATCAGCTTCCAGGCACAATCTGTACTCAGATTTTATCCAGATTGATGTGTTTACTCAGCACACTGAACTAATTAGAAGTTAACTTGGCTAATTTCTTCTTCAGAAACAAATCTGACTAATACCTCCACTTTCAAGGTATTTTAAAGGCTAGTAAAAGATTTTCAGTATTTTAGTTGGTTAAAAAAAAGCACTTAAAATAGTCCTAAGCAAATGATGTTTCTCTGTGATGCATGCACACTCTGTGGTGCAATGATGAATGCAGTGGTGTTCACTGTAATAAACCATCCAGGTCTATAAACTGAATGTTGCCAAAATGAATTATTTTCTAATTTCAAATTCGTAAATGAAACCCTAATATGTCTCCAAATATAGGCTGTCTTATAGAGATTTTAGCATGCATCAGTATATTTAAATATCAGAGCAAGTGCCATTATTACTGCCTTTCCATCTGTTGTTGTTTCTGCTGAAAGGTAGAATATTAATAAATGACAAACCAACCTCAAAAATGTTTCTAAAAAACACACACTCAAAAGGGCATTATCAAGATTTATTTATAAATTCAGTGACAAGACTAAGCAGGAACTCACAGTGTTTCCTAAGCACTGAGTTTTATTTTCCCTGGGGATGGTTGAGAAAGCCTTCAGTGTTCCAGGCCTGGTAACAACCCCAGGATATTCTGCATTTCCACCCTGCACGGGCAGTACTTTGTGGATAACAAAGAGTTTGAGTCCCCAAACCTGCCAATAACAGTTTTGGGGACTCAAACTCCAAAAGTTCTTTGGTCACTGCTGTGTCCCAGCCTCAGTGGGACTCAGGTAGCCAGCACAATTATTGCCCAAATCCTCCATTCTGCAGCAGATTTACTGTTCTTGTAAAGGACTGTGCAAAGCAACACCAGGAAAAGACGAGCTGAGGTTCTTAATCCCAAAGTCCATTTAGTGCTGCAATCTAAGGATAAGCATAAAGGTGTTCTCCATAAACCCCTGCTGCAGCTGGACATCAGATGCTGAGCAATTCAGAAATGCTCCACTACCCCACAGCCATATTTTGCTTTCTTAAAGTGATAGAAAAGTGCATTTAATGCAGTATCTATGGTTTCTATCCCAAAGGATTATACATTTTTTTATTCCAAGGAATTGTACATGAGAATTTTCATTTTTCATCTGTAGCTTTGTAAAGCTGACATTCTGGAGATGTTTGCAAAACAGCCACTGAAAGCCACTCAAAACTCACACTGTCATATACTTTCTGACATTAATCTCATTTAAATGGGAAAAAAATCCATTTCAACTTCAAAAAAGTCTTTTTGTGCAGAAATATGCAGGGTTTGGGAACATTTTCTGCTTCACAAGGCTCAATCCTAAACTCTTGATGAAATACAGGGAGAGATTGAGCCACTATTCATTCCTTTTGAAAAGTTTCCCTCATCTTCACTGATTTAGAAGGTGAATCACCAGCTGAACTCCCCTAGCAGAGCTAAATTTCCTTGTCATTTCTCACACCTGCAAAAGCTGTGTCTGTCCACGTGCATGAGAGCCCTGCCCAAACATCTTTGTCTCACCTGGCCCTCTCCCTCGTGCAGGGAAAGGATTAAACCCTTCCACAAACCCTTCCACTCAATGGTGCTCAGACACTTTTCCAGTCCTCACACTCATCTCATCCCACCCTACCAGGATCTGTTCTGGTTTTATTCTCAGCATGGACAGACTGGGCACCAATACCTGCTGCTAAAACTCACTCAATCTCAGTGCCAAGATGTTTGACAGCTTTTGGAGCTGTTCTTCCTTCAAGTTTTCAGACATGGTGCAGCCAAGTTTCAGAGCATTTGCTAAATCCAGCATTTACTCCCATTTCAGGCCCTCTCCCTGCTCGTCTTCAGTAGTTTTCTACTGTGGTGTTGCAAATCTACTCAATTCTTTATTCACAGTTCCACAGAACAAAAAACTGATGGTAACAGAAATCTCTACTGCTGATGTGTTTTCCACTTTGTTAGATGTAAAAAAACCCAGCATTTCAGCTCTGCAGACCTGAAGTGGTTCTTTAGCTATTGATTTCCATCCAAAACATTCCCTGAGATTTCTCACCAGAGCCCAATCTTCCCAAACAATATATAATTACATGTTACAGACAGCACCCCTCAAGTGTAGCTCCAAATAAAATCTGGTTGTGTGAGAGATCCCACACAAAATCCTATCTCTGCATTAAAAAAAAATAAAATAGATAATTTCACACATAGCCATCCTTTTCTAAGTATTCCCATATTTATTTAAATTGGTTGTATTCGCCCATTAGTTTGAAAAAGAAAAGTACATGAAGGGATGCAGCAAATACATTGGCATAATTTGATTTCTTGTTTTAGACCAAAGAAACACTACAGGGTTCGGTGGAGTTGTTTTTAATGAATGCCACTGTAGAAAGAAAGAAGTAGGCCAAGCACAGGTATGTTTTATTAAAGCCTCTAAGCTCCTAGGGACTCAGCAATATTAATGGCTCTGTAAAATGATTTGTGAGATTAATTTGCAAAACAGATTTGAAGAAGATATATGGAAAATGTACAAGATTAATAGTCCACACACTAAAAACAGTCATGATTTTCAGGCTGAAAAGTTAAAGATGTTTCAAGAGGTTGTTTTTAGGGAATGGTATAATATCTTCATAAATAAACAAGAGAATATGCACTACTGCTGTACTTTTTATACTCATTAAGTGTGACAATAAAACCAAATTACAGGAGGCCAGAAGTAAAATAACAAACACCAGGAAACTGCTTAAAACCCTTACAGTTTCAGGAACTGGACTTGCACTGCTGGATAAAACTCAGCACAGTTTAGGGGCAAAGGAAATAAAAGAGTTAACTTGTTTAGGAGACAAGGGTAGATCTTTTAGCTGGATCATTAGAGAATGCCCATGGCAGGGCAGGTCTGAAATAAGCTGGTAGATGTACCTTGCTGAACAACCACGAGAGCACAGCAAAAATGTGCTTTACCTGCTGCTTGCAAAGACTCTCTGCCTTTAAAAAGACAACCCAAACTTCTTCTCTCAAACTACAAAGTCATTGGAGCAGCTCAAGACAGAACTGCAAAAAGAAGACAGAGCACATTGGCACTGCAGAAGAGTAACAAACCCACAAACTGCAGGGATGTTATTTTGGCCATACTGCCACAAGTTCACTGACTTTCTGTAGTCAAAGTTTGGGGTAATGATCCCATTTTTGCTTTATTCTTGTCTCATTAAAATGAATACTGAAAAGCCTCACTGCCTAAACACATCTGGACCTTGGTCACAGTCTCTAATTATTACTGCCCACTAAATGTACAAATTCATTAATGCCTTTTCAGCAATAAATAACAGAATCATCACAGAATCACAGAACAGTTTGGGTTGTAAGGGATCTTCAAACTGCCAGGGCTCCAGGGGCAGCCACAGCTTCTCTGGGCACCCTGTGCCAGGGCCTCCCCACCCTCACCGGGAACAATTCCTTCCCAATATCCCATCTGACCCTTCATGTCCATCATCCTGTTCAAGGTCCTTGTTGTTTTCCATGTCTGACATGCCTGCACTCCAGGAATGTGTCCCTAGAAGGTTTCAGCACTTTATGATCTCCCTGCTATTTGGTTGTTGCACACAGTGCTTTTCCCTGATAGCAGAGTTTACAGGGAGTGTTCAGTGCCAAAGATGGCCCATAAATATGATGGACTGTGTGATTGCCATCACTGCATTTTGCAGGCACAGTCAGGACAAGGGCTGCTCACAGGCTCACAGATAAGAGGCTCTCCAGGTACATTTTACTGCTGTTAGGTGTGACAAATGCTCCAAGCCCAGCAGTGAACAGGAGGTGCTTACCAGCCTGACACTATCAGTTAGAACCCTGGATCACATTCAGCACTCAATTCTATATTTCATGATAAACTGTTTTTCTTTCATTTTCAGGCTTAATATTACTGGCTATGGTTTGAATACAAAATATTCTCCAAGACTCAAACAACTGTTATTTTAACAGAATAAATACAATGATCATCTTTGTTAATGACTGTTTTTCTCTGACTCTAAAGATTCAAACGTGATTTGCTATTGAAACACTGTTTTCTGCTCTGCCAGCACAGCTTTTGTTTTGTCTTCCTGGCCCCAGAAATTCCAAGGTTCATTGCAGCACAAATCTTCTCACAGGCAGAGCTTCAGAGATCCCCTCAAGATTTTCTGGCTGGCAGAACCACAGCATTTGCCAGGATGCTCAGGGCTGCCTCCCAGCCTCCTGTTTACTTACAAGGGATTCCTCTTTCAACATAGAGTCTTTCTGTGTTTGATTTGCTTCAGTTCTCATCTCTCCCTCTAAACTGTTTTAGAACAAGTTTATACATCCATGTGTATGTATTTTATTGTGTAAGGCTTATATATAAATGGGCTTTGAGCAACCTGGTCTAGTGGAAGATAGAACTGCTGGAACTAGAGGAATTTAAGGTCCATTCCAACCCAAACCACACAGTAATTTCATGAGACGTGTGAATATTACATAGCATATTACACAATAGGAGAATGCAGAGGTACATAAACCTGACACGACCAAATTTCAACACCAAAATGTACCTGTGTATCTGACTGCACAGGATTTCTATAGCAAACCTTACCAATAACTTTTCAGTCTTTTAGATCAGTTTTGCTAAGATTTTGCCTTAAGGAAGAAAAGTTTCACACGTGCTTTGTTTGCCATATGAATTATCCTCAGGCCCATTTGCTCTTCTTTGGAACCTGCCTGCACTCCCTGTATAAAAAGAATACCACTGTCATTTAGGATCTATTTCACAGTGAGCTCCCTGACTTTCCTGCTCAGGGAAGGTGCAGCCTTTCACAAAAAGCTTTGGGAATTCTGCATCCAAGTAAATCACAGCACTAGCTTCAAGGAGTAAAGGAAGCACAGAGAATTGGACTAGCCCTTATCCACCAGACCTGAAAAGTTTAGATATGCATATACATATGTTAGAGTGTGTAGAATTATAGAAGTAAAAGTATATCAGAAAGAAAACAAACAAACAAACAAACAGACAAAAAAAAAAAAAAAAAACCCAAACCCAAAAGAGTAAGCCTATATTTGGAAATTTGGGTGCCAAAAGCCACAAAATCCAGGCTGTTTTGAAACTCAGATATTTGCATCAACAGGCTAGTGTAGGTTCAAATTGGTTTGTGACAGAGGCAGCTTTATTCCCTCCCCCATAAACCCAAAGCTTCTCTGAAAGTAAAGAAGTTCTTGGGATTTTTCCCTCTGGAAAAAAATAACTGTAGATAGGAGTCTAGATATGATGGAGCAAACTAGGATGAAAATCCCAGTTTGTGAGAGTGCTTCTGCACCCATTTTCTCTTTTAGTGACAGAAAGTGTTTAAATTATTATGATAGTAAAGCAATGGGTGACAGAAGAAACAGCTGCTCCTGTTGGCACACTTCACTGCAAGTGTGCTCTGGGATGAGTATTTGGCACTGGGGATAGAGAGAAGTATTTGTCTTTTCAGTGGGTAGAAGTTGGCCATTTTCTGCCACTTTTCACAACACTGTTAGTCCTATATTGCTGCATTTTCTTTCTTCCCATTGCCAAATAAACAAGGGAATTGCTTGCTCACAGGCACTGAGGTAAGGGTTCAGTTAATTAATGCAGGAAGGGTGCAAGTAGATTTCACACATGATGAAAATGAGGGCAATCTTCAGCTTGCTCCTGCTCATTTATTCACGAGGATAATAGCCAGCAAAGCAGCAGCATATTGCAGTTAGCAGCAAAGCCTCATTCCTTCAGACACAGACAATTATAATCCAGAGCAGCAGCAGGGCTCTGTGGTCTGCTCCCACTGCAAAGTACAAGCCAAGGGGAAAGTAAATTAAGAGCTTGAGTGCTCTGCTTCCCCAAGGCATTCCCTGCAGCTGAGAACAAAAGAAAATATCAGCTTTCTTGACATGAGGTAGAACCTTTTTTCAAATAAAGAAAAAGATCTTATTCTACTCCACTTTCCCCCTAAATGGACCTTCCTGCCTTGGACACTGAGTGCAGCTCAGCCCTCCCAACACCACGATGCTGCTGCTGCTGCTGCTGTGCACACAACAAGAGAAGAGAGGGAACAGAGGTAAGAAAAGCTCCCTGATTCAGCCAGCAGCTCTGATGATGTTCTGTATTGCCTGAGGGAGAGCCTGGAGTGAGACCTGAGACCTGCAGGGTACCTGACTCAGCCCCTCCTGCACAGCACCACTCACATCCACACTTGCTGTGAAATCTCACCAACACTGTAGGATCATCTCCTCAGCTCTGGCTTTTTTAGGTCAGAGTTGAAACATTTCAGATTTTATGACCTCTGGAACTGAAATCCTGTTTTCTGTGTGAAGACTCATTAAAATTCCTGCTTCAGCTGATGCCTGGGTTACTTTTGTGAGTCTACATGTACAGTGTTCCCAAAGCGATCTTACCAATTTGCAGGCACTTCACTCTCCAGTCTTTCATTTAATCCTTGAGACTGAAACAATTGGCCTCAACCCACTGATCCAGCCTGTCCAGATCCCTCTGCAGAGCCCTCCTGCCCTCCAGCAGATCCACACTTCCACCCACCTTGGTGTTGTCTGTGAACATCCCAACCCTGAGAGCAGAAACAGGGAACAGCAGGTGGGAATTTGTTCAGGAAAGGGGACCAGCCTGGTATTTTTCATCAAAAATGTGATGGAATAAGATCCTCTGAGTAGGACAAGACTTCCAGTGGAGAGCATTTGAGGATAAATAAGTTGTAAAAATACCAGGGCCTGTTTGGTTGGTGGTGGGAAGGGTGAGGGGGTACAGCTGCTCAGCACTCAGATCTCTCACCACGGCACTCAAGAGACACCTTTGGACCTTCAGGGAGGAGCAAAGAGAATTTCTTGCTTCTTAAATGCTCTGAGCAATACTCACAGGACAGAATATACAGAACATTGCTGAACCTAGGAAACAGCTTAGGTCACTTGGAATTTAGAGGGGCTTTAGGGCTGCTCTGAAGTGTGGTGGATTATAGCAGCTGCTGCAGAGCCATTTTGTCAGCAAAGAACACCCAAGTGCCTGGTATTCCTTACCACTGGTACCTGTCCTGGACTTCATTCTTCCCATTTTATTCCTCATCCTCTCTCCTCTTCTCTTCACTGTCCTGGAGGTTGTGCAGGGATCTGGCAGGAGCCATTACAGGGGCAACAGGAGGCCCCAGGGTCCTGATGTGCTGGGAATTTCAGATTAGAATTCTGGAATAGGATGCAGCTCCCTTGCCACAGGGAGCTCTTGCTCATCATAACCACTCAGCTAATGCAGTGATTCCTCTCAGGCAAAGGATCTATTGCAATTCTGTTCTCTAAATATGTATTTCAGAAAAATCCCATGTTCCCATCATAGCCAGACCTCAGTGTGTTTGCTCTGCAGTAAAACACTTATTTGCACATTTCTTGCGTTAGGTCTGGAACAAACACTTTGAGAGGGATGAAAGGGCATCAGCAGAACAATATACTTGCTGCCACCTACAGAAAGCAAGATGAGACTAACAATGAGACTGAAGCACTGAGACAGAAAATAACTCAGGGCTAAGGACAGAAACCTTCAGAGCTCTGGCAATATCAGAGGCCAGCTTGGATAAAATATTGAGAAATAAGTGATTGGCTTGAGATTAAAAAAGTCCAACACTCACAGTAGCCCAGAGCTAAAGAGTTATGAAAATTCCTAGGATGGAACTGGCCACACTGTAAGATGTTGTCTTTGTAAAGAGCAGCTGTATCACACAGGGAAGGGATTTTCAGTAATGAAATCCTCATGGCTGCTTCAAAGGATGCTAAGAGTTATTTTAAAACACATAGAAGTATCTGTTCATTTAAGCACAGCTTGGTTTCTTAAATTCAGATAGATTTGCAAGACACCAGATACATGTTGTGTATTCGATGCAGCACAGCACTGTGAAGGATCTTTGAGAAAAATGGGAGATTAGCAACAGAATTTCAGTGGAGAAAAAATAGACACTACAAAAACATCCATAGAAATCAAATAAACAGCAGAAGGTTTTAAAATCCAGAGCACATACACTTATGTGTTTACAGGAGATGCAGCTCAAAGGAAAATACTGAAGAGGCGTGAGGAGTCAAAAAACAAGCAAGTGAAGATAAAATATGATGATTTTCTGACTTTTATAAATATCTGTAATACATCAGTACAGACAGTGCTGGACACAGAATCCAACAGGACTTGTTACAAACAGCTTGCTCTGAAACCTGAGAAAATTTCAAGTCACATTAACTGACTTGGGCTGATCAAAACCAAACAGAAATTGGAATAAAGCTCTGAGGAAAAAATATCAAGAGAATTTTCAAAAGAAACAGTGAAGTAAATTTGAAGTAATTTTTAGTGGGTCAACAGTGCACAACAGGGACAGGGACACACACATGGGGTTTGACACGTGTCAAAGAAGAAAGGTGGATTTTTTTCTAGGTGCTCAGCTATGAATTTTTTGCAGAACAGCCATCATTCATCCCACAAACAGTTTGGATCCTATGATTTTTTTTCTAGAGCTGACAGAAACATTTCCAATAAGTGATTTTTCACCAAAATGTCTTTTCTTTTAATGCAGCATGACCGTTATACATATGCAGGTTCCACCACAGGGTTTTTGTTCAGGAGGATTTTTCTGATCTAAGATAGAATTTCTTATCAGAACAAGTTGCTAAGAAAAACAGTTCCATTGTAGATTTTAGAAAACAAACACTTCGCTGGGTGTTTTGGATAAACAGCACTTTGAAAAAGAGGGGGCATTGATAATAATCACCAGTGAATAAGGAAAATCCTATTCTCCCTCATTGTCTCCTCTTAAGAAATAGGTGTAACCAGCTTTCACTGGAGCCACAAAAGATGGTTTAATAAATCTGTTGCTTCAGGCTTTTCTTCCTGCAGGAAAGAACTCCATTCCAGTAACAAAGTACTGACTAGAACATGAGCCCATCATCCACAAAATACACTTGGATCAGAAAGGTGTTATTCTTCTGATCTTTAATAGGTTTTATCAGCATTTTATAGCTTAAAAGAACTGATTTTTTTTGTATTGCATTTTTAATAAATACATTTTATAGCAATACCTAGTCAATGCACCAGCTGAAAGATCCACAGATCACAAGGATAAGGACATTTGAAGAAATCATCTGCCTCCGCTCACACACTAGAGCCACCTTTCATCATTTTAATTCCTCAGAATTTCAAAGAACCTCCATAGGAAAATATCCTTCAAAAGGAGCTTTTGAACTCCCCCTTGTACCAGAATTATTTTCCAGGGAGAGCCCCAGCTGATGTCAGACACCACCTGTGCCTGGATGCTTAAAATTTCCAGGCCCAGGAGGCAAAGGGTTTAAATCAATTAATTCATTTCTACCCTTGAAAAAGAAGAAACAATGGTGAAACCTTGGCAAACCATAAGCAGAATCAGTTTTCCTCCAGATATCCCAGACTGGCAGGATATTCAGGTACTGGGACTTTTTCTTTTGTCTCCAAACCCCACAATGTCTCTGCAAACCACTGTAATATCAATTATCTTACACATTTCTACTGAGCTGATTCAGAAGTCAAATGTCCATTTTCTGGCACCCAGAACAATTGCTGAAAGAGCAGTGGGGGTAAGACATGAAAATAATAACAGAAATTCATTAAATCAGTGTACTCATGCTGAGTAGCATGGACAGAGAGTCATCCCCTAGGAACAAACAGAAAAAAGCCTTCTGAGGCACAAAAGCATTTTCCAGTGGAAATAAGGGCAAATCTGATTTAAAAGAGACAGAGTTTTCATCTATTTTCTTGTCCAGTACAAGCCCAGTCTTGTCCTTGCTTTGATCTGTTCATCCTAAAAAAGAGTGAGCACCACTAAATTGCATTGTAAAAATAACTGAAATATCATCTAGAAAGATGAATTCTCTGTAATGCCAAGATAGCTGATTATTCAGGAAAAAGTAGGCTACAGAATTCACCCATTCTGACTGCTCCATTAGTTCAGGGTACCAGATTTGGTGATCTCTTGTTAGCTGGTTAAAGGGATACAAAAATTGAAATCCCTTTTCCTGAGGAAGCCAATCAAACTCAATTTATTAAGGAACCCTAATCAGCACTAGCAAATGATGTAACACAAAAACTCATCCTCTCTTGTACTTGGAAAGGTAACATGGCACAACTGAATTGGGCTGAGACCAATCATTCAAATCTGAGTTAAGGAACTGGGGTCAAATATAAAGAAAACCATCTCAGTAACATTGCCCTGCACTTTGTTTGGCAGGTGCTACTTAACCCTTGCCAATCATTTTTAATTTAGAAAAATATCCAAATCCCCTTTTGTCCTGTTGACCTCAGTGTGTCTGTTGTCTTTTCCTCTTTTGTACTCTTTAAATCCTGTTAACAGCAATAATCATTATATTGTACATATTGTTCTCTACAGATAAAAGTGACCCCAGCTGGGGTCAATGCAAACAGAAAGAAGGAAACACAATTTCAAACAACACATAAATCTACAGGCCACTAAATTTCCCTATTATTATCAGCCTATTATTGCTATCATTTCCTTATTACTTCTGCTATCTTTTTCCTTAAAAGTTAGGAGATATTAGGTTCAGCTTTTCCCCCTTTCTCTTCCTAATATTGAAAGTCGTATCTTTTTTGATGCAGTAGTAAATCTAAAGCAAAATTTATGTCCCCTTTAGGGCAAACATGACGGCTTGCTGTTCACAGAACCAAGTAAAAGTTAGTACCCATCAATCAGTTTTCTGAAAACTGGGAGTCTTTTTATCAAAATTAAATAGCTGGAGTTTCTAAGAAATAAAACAATCCATAATGTCATGGCACTAATTAAAGCACTTGGGAATGATGGCAGAGATGATAAGGAGTTTCTTTGCCCCTTAGATTGTCCATAAACATACAAAGACATTATGGGGGTCAAATTCCTTGAACATCAGATTTTACTCCTTTTTTCCTGTGAACTAAGAGTCTGGTTGGAGACAATCACAGTAAATTATCCTAGAGGTAAACAAGCCCAAAGCAACAAGCACAGTTCTTGCAAGCAAGAGATTTAGAAAGTATTTTCTCCTGTTTTAACAGATGAAAAAGATCATGGAGTCATATAATAGTCATAGGAATAAGGTTCCCAACTTTACATGAACTATCTTTATGGAATACAAGTACGAAGCAATAAAATACTTTTTTCATTTTTAGCATCATTAATAGTTGAGATTTGTATTTTACACAATAAACCCAGAGAGGCTGGTCCACTAAGAGATAACAGTTCAACTAAAAAAGTAAACCAAGATTAAGAAAAAAGTTGGTAACTCTGGTTTGGTTTCAGTGAACCTGGAATTTCACACTAAGAGACCACATCTCGTGTCAAGGGCTTAGTTTAGTCAAAAAGAATGGGTGAGTTAGTATTATTTGGAAAATATTTTCTTAAAGCAAATTCTGTTTACCTGATCCCTTTCAGTTGACTTAAAGTCTATGAATAGAAACATTTATTTTCCTGAATACAGGAGGTTTAAGAAACATGAAGGAGTTTTCTTGGTTGTTATTCCAACCATAATTTTCTTCCCTAAAAAATAAATTCCATCCCTAGATTTTGTCCCAAGGCCATGACACAAATTGAGTTTCTTATTATTCCTCTGCTTGCTCTCCAGTTGTATTTTTGCTTCCCTGGTTTTTCTCCTCTAACCACTGACACCTCTTCCTTGGAGTGATGGAGGTGAGGGGCGGGGATGGAAGAGGAGATTGCAAAACTGTTAAATTCCAATCCCAAAATTTACATGATGAAAATCCTTTGGCCTTTTCCATCTGTCACTAAGACTTATTTAATTGTTCATTACTTTCAAGTAAGTGACAGATATCCAGTATGTGCATCAGCTTTAAGGAGATTTGTGGTTGCCCATAGATCAAAAAAAATATACATGCTGGAGGCCACCTAAACTCTGGTTTAATATATTAAAAAAGAGATTGATATGGCATTTAGGGTATCCCTGTGAAATACAGGGAGAATGATGGGACTTTGCCTTGATAATATGAGATTATGACAATAACAAGGCAGTAAGATGTAATAAGGACAAGTTAGCAGGAATAAGTAACTGCAACAATCACTGAGCAGCAACGTGAGATTTGTCACAGTGGTGATTATTTATATTGCAGCATCAGAGTAGCAGCACTATGATTAAAGTCCTCTTATGGAATTCAGTTTTAATAAGAGCTTTAACCTTTAGCTTGTGGGAAAAAAATACCATTAGAGTGGCAAAAAGTCAGAACATAGCATAAGAACTTTGAGTGGTATTTTAAGCTATATTTTTATGGCAGTTGGATAAAAAATTTATGGAGATGTGATGTATAAAATCTTCTGAATCTTTTAAAGTATTTTTAGATTTCTCATTATGTTCATTAAAAACAGTTTTGTCCAAGGAAATCAAGACCATTTTGAAACACTGGCTCCATGGATATTTCCTTCTGTGGCAGTAATCCTTCACCGTGTTTTCTGTCTTGTGTTTTAGTCTCATGTCAGTGCCACAAACCCTCATTTTAACTTCAGAGATCTCAGTTGTGTTAAGATAAAATAATTTTGCAAATGTGTGGAATATTGTGGCAGCCCTGTCAGTGAAATTGCTACCTAAGAACAGAAGGATGATGGTAAAGGTGAACCGCAAAGAGCAAAATTTGGGGTGTAGGTACCTTCTAAAAAGGGAAATGAAAGCACTGCTGATTCCACTACAGGCAATACAAACAGGAAGGTGTGCACAAATCTTTCCTTTTTTGGCTTTTATTTCTATACTTTTAGGCATAGAAACATTCAAATTTTTTTCCCTATTTATTATATAGTAACATCACTAATATTAACTGTCACTAAATAGACCTTTGATAGTAAATTGTAATTTGGGCTACCATGTTGGGCCAGAGAGTCGATCCCTAATTTCCACAACCTAATCAAAAAACACTTGGAAAAGTTGATAGTGCAATGGAAACTATAAGAAACTATAGTGGAAACTACAAGGAAATTATGGAAATGGTGGAATTTTTGCAGCCTTGCAGGGTCCCAGTTTCAGCCCTCGTGGCACTGAGAGCTTTTCTGTTTTTTGCACAATCTTTCCTTCAATGTCCTTGATGATTAACAAAAGGGCCTCTGCACCTGGCATCTCTCAGCAGAGAAAAGAAACTCAAATCTCTTTGAATAAAGAGAAGAATAGCTTCTTTCTATTCAATACAGCCCCAAAACAGGAGTAGGTGTTAAGGAGGAGAACACTGTGACATTGTGACATTCAATAGTGACATTGAATTGAGGCAGCATGATGAGACACAGCCCACAGACACTGGTCACTGCCACCCTCAGAAATGACAGTAGAGAAAGATTTCTGAGATGTATTTTCATCTCACACTCAATAGAAAACAGTGATCTCGACTCCCACATGCCTGACACAGTGCTGGGTGATGATTTGAAGAGAAGAGAATGAAATAATATTATCTCACTTTGAGAAAATAGAATTACTTTTGAAAATGTCGTGGTTTGCAGCAACTATACGATGATTTCTTTATTACCATGAAACCATGCCTCCACGTTTTTTAAATCAAATTAAAATTTGATAGGAAATTGCTTTTCACCAGTCCTAATAATTTTAGACCCTGGGTCAAATAAAATAATTTTTCAAAAAACTTTTCTTAAGGCCTTCTTATGCTTTATTATAGCTTTTGCTTCTGTGGTGCTTTACATCTTTTTCTCAAAATAAGAAAAAAGGGAGTTATCATAAAACAAATGTGGATTTTATGGTCAAAATGCTGGGGAGAGCCCATTGAATTACACTGACTTGGGAAAAGGCAAGTTGAAAGCAATCCCTCTGTGGGTCAAGCAGGGTTCTTGCCCTTTCCTTTCTCTGTAAGTAGAGCTCATTAACTGCTTGTTTTTAATCAGCCCTGCAGCACCTTTGCTGCTCTGTTTCTTCTCAGGGCTCAGGTGAGGCAGCAGATCCAGGTCCCTGGAGCTTGAATAGAGAGCTGGGACTTCCAGGGACTCTGATATTCACATAATTTTCCCAGTTTCAATTAGTTTTTGATTTAATGCAGTTGTTTCAAGGTCTGTTTAGAAAACTGAAGGTGTGGAAATAGGAGCAATCAGGTTTCAGAAGAAAGCTGCAAGCACTGTTAGGGACATTTCCTGTGACATATTCAGCTGTTCTGACTGGCCCTGTGAGTGATCTGTGAACATCAGCTTTTTCTCATTCTCCTCAAGCCCACTGGTAAATCCTCTTTTTTCTTAGTCATGGTTCTATCTGCCAGTAACTCTCCCTCCCAATGTAACAAGGTGACTTTTAGAGATATTAGAAAGAGATTTGTTTAAGCCTTTAGAAATAAAGCACAGAAGCTGGGTATCCATTCTCCCCCTTGGAACATGCTTAAATAAACTGGGCCCAGTGAAGTCAGCAGAATAACTTCCATTCACTTTGACAGATTATGGGTGGGGAACTTTAATCACTGGTTAATCTTGGGAGATATGGCACAACCTTACCACATCACAACCTTAAAATCTTAGTGCAGTGCATACATCAAAGCATTTCCAAACCTATACCAGCAGACAGCAGAAAAAAGAAAAGAAAAAGAAAAAAAAAAAACCCACAAAACAAATTTATATCCAACTCCAGACAAGTAAAAGGTCTTGTATTCTCATTTGATTTTACTATAGCTTGTAATAACAATAACTATTTCATTCCAGGGGCAATAGTTTTACACAGCATTCACTGTAGTCTCTCTTATTTCTTTCCTCTTGACCCATGTTCATATTTGCAAGGCAGATACTTCAGGGACTACCCATGTCTACAAGCTATAAAATGATGTCAGGTTTACAGCAGATATCCATCTTCCTTAAAATTGCTCACTATTCTCCAGCAATATTCCCAATTATTAACTTAGGGCAAAGCTTTACAGCATTTTGCTTGCACTATGGAACAGAGCTGCAAAATGATTTCCCTAAGAGGATTCATTCCCATTAGTGATGTATTTACTGTTGCCACCACATGCAATCAAATCATCATTTCTGTAAACCTTCCCTTGCAAATCAAGTGTTTCTGTTCAGCATCTCTCAAGCTGTTGCTGCTGTCACTGTGAAAATAACAAAATAAAAGGATTCTCCTGGGATGCTCAAGCCTGGACTGGGTCCAGTGGTGGGCTACAAAGATGGTGAGCCTGGAAATTCTCAATTATTTGGATGAGGATCTAGAGAATGGTATTGCAGACTCACACCTGTGTGGACACATCCAGCCCTTGGCAGCTCCATCCAATTTTGTCCTGCTTCAGGGTCTGCTCATGTGGTCTTTAAAACTATTCTTTACTCAATTAAAAACAAAGGATTATTTTGCACACAGTCCATTTAAAAAAAAAAAAGTTGCAGGAAACTGTGCAGATTTGGAAATTTTATCTAAAGAAGAAGGTTAAAAGCAGCTGAAATTTTTAAAAAATACCCATTTTGTCTCATACAGGTTTTCAGCCTTGCTTTCCAAGATATTACATTTTACAGCCCACCACTATTACTTTATTTATATCCTATTACAACAAATGGCATTCAAATTTAAACATCTGCAAGGTGTTAAGCATCCTCAGCAAATTTCTGAGTAAGCTCAACTCCCACCAGCTACAGATGGAGAGGAGGGGGCTGAGAAGTACATTGCAGGAGTCATTCTTGAGTACATTTAAATTTAATTCCATTTTGATAGGTGTTGTACTTTGGGGCCACCAAATCACTCTCCACATTTAGAAAGCTCACTCTTACAGCTAAAAATTACACTTCAGTCTCTCCTGAAGGTCTGCATTTCTCAGTACTTTGACACTGGGACTGGTTGAGAAGGTCCAAAGTATAAAATCCACTATAAAATCCATAAAACCAGGAGAGCATAGCACAAAGCTTTTTTTTTTTTTTTTTTTTTCTCCTCTCTCTAGTTTTGGCTTGAAAACAAAACAGCTCCCAAGATTTTGGAATCTGATGGTAACTTGTGCCAGCTGGGTGGATTCTACACGAGTAGTACTAGTGGATAATTCAGATTTATGCAGAACATTGGTTGTTTCTCACTACAGCTCATTGTTTGTGCTTTCCGTTGGCTGAATAACAATCTCCTCCTGCTGGATTAAACTGGGGGTTTAACCCAAAGGAAAAATCAAAATACAGACTCTTCTTGCACGTATCCTTGAAAATTCATGAGAGATAATGTTTCATAAAGAGTTCTGTATAGCTTAGTAGCACTAACTTAAAGGAAGGATTCCTATACAACCTGAAAAACAAAGTAAAAATGCACCTTTTCCATTAACTCTGTCTGAATAGACAGGGCCAGGCTTGCCCAGTCTGAGATTAAAGCAGTAACTTTAGCAATGTGAGCAACCCCATTAGGAAAACACAGGCCTTGTACTTGATGGAACTGAATAGACTGACACCTTTGTGAGCCACTGCAAACCATAAATTATAACTATACCTATTCCTCTCAGTAGGTTTTAGCAATCTCTGAAGCTGAAATACCATAGCAGAAGCTTTCAGATGCACTCTGCAGCACCAAGCACATCCCAGCCCTGATCCCTGCCTGGGGAAGAAGGTTTTGCTCATTAAAAAGATAATAGAACATGAGAATCTATCTTGTAAGGTTTGTAAACAACTCCATGAGTTATCCTCAAGTTAGAAGCTTTCTAGAGATCAAAGGGGCTCGAGATATCAAAGCTGCTGATACACAACAGAGGTTTAGAACAAAATCGACATTCTCAGCATAAACACAAAGGCTGAGGAGCCAAACTGCACCTTCCCAGCTCTCAAACTGCTTGGGATAAATTTGATCTCAGCAATTATTGAGCAGAAGGGATTTGGGGTCAGTTTGGGTTTGTGGTTTTTTTCCAAAGAGCTTGTACTTTAATTTTTTCCAGATACTCAGTGTTGAATGTGAAATTTTATAAATGTATCTTGGTATTTGATAAAAAAATAGTTCACTAAAGTGAGAGCAGCATGATTTCAGAAAAAGTTGTACTTAAAACCATTTCATTAACATCTTGATTAGAATATCAGTAATTTACAATTAGCCACTTTTAAATTTAAAATTATGCACCATATTTTTAGGTTGCAATTGCACCTCAGAGTCCAAAGCAGCTTGAATAAGTGTTGCACATACATCATTAAGTAAAACAAAAAGTCTACTGGTTATAAATCTCAAGACATGGATAAAATATGCTTTATATGATGATAGACTAGTCAGATATATTTAAGTTATCTCAGCAGGACATCTAAAGGCTTTAGCATGGTTTGAGGATATGGGTTTGTTCTCTATAAAGGCAATAATAACCTGCATTTAGAAGAGGTCTTTAGAGAGTCCAATGGGATTTTATGCTGCTGCTGTACTTTGTGTTATTATCTTTTAGCAGAACACTGTTAGAACACTTCATCAAGAAGAAAAAATATAAAATATACTGAACACCAAAACCCAAAAAATCCCCATGTGAGAGCTGACTCCAGATTCTCTCTGAGGCTGTAGCTGCACTGCAGGCTCTATCCATAAGCAGTAGCTCCAAGAGATAATGACTTTGATATCCTGAAAACAGGAGGCATCAACCATGCTGAAAAGCCACTCTTCAAGGCAACTCTTGGGAAAACATATCTCAGCAGATATCCAGTGATTTAATAATATTATTTCTCTGTTAGAACAATAGTAAAACCTTCAAACTGCACAGGAGATCATAGACAGTATTTTCTAGCTTTTCTAACAAACACACAGTCTCTTTACTCCAAAAGGGCTTAAAATCAGATGTAGAGACAGCAGAAAGGGGAAAATAAAGGCATGTTTTAATGATGCAGAACTGAGGCACTGGGAGTTCAGTGCACAGCCTGGGTATCCCACAGATCTCTGTGCACTGATACCTTGGTGCCCCAGAGCTCCAGCTAAGCTCCCTTTTCTTTAAAAACATCCTTTGCAGGAGCTCCAGGACTGTACCAGCACAGGTTCCCCCAATAAACAGCAAAGAATAGAGACAGGTGAAGATGTGAGTACTTTACATCAGGTATTTTAATAACCTGGTTTGAAAGACTCTAATTAGGCTCCAAAATCACAGAGAATTACGAGACAATTTCCCAATCCTAAATAATGCTAAATATTACAAAATTACCTAATTTTTTTTTAAAAATACTATTTCCTTAGCATGTACAGGATGGAAAAACGAATAATGGACAGTTCTAGCCCATGGCTCATTAAATCTTAGGCTGAGCTCTAATTATTTTTCAAAAAGAAATGTCAATTGGAACACTACTTGTTAATTCAGCCACTGAAGTGATGTATTAAGAGCAACATCTCTGGGCAGAATGACAGTAATTATTGCCCATATTGCAATAAAAGCTCAGCACACCACATCAAGGAAATCTTAGGTATGGTGAAACAAAGTCACTCTGTAAAGATTTTTGCAGGCTTAATTCATTTGGACGTTCTTTCCTTGAGCAATTGAAGATTATTCTGCACAGAGATAATTACAAAAATCACACTCTGAAAAGAGCAGTGTCAGTTTGTGGCAAATTCTCTGGAAAAGCTTTCCATTTATTAAAAAAAAAACCAAAAGTCTTTACAGTTTTTCTGAAGCATCCACCTTCTGTTGGATGTATGTTCATAATCACAAAACTCCTCAGTGTCCACTTCCTTCTCAGTTTAAATCAAATGAGCTGACACTTTATCTGACTTATCTGCAAACTCATAAAATATTCAATCAGCACATCCTATCTACCTGCCAAAATAAAGGTTAGGCTATATTTTGATGTATTTTTTCTGTTCAGATTCTTCAGCTAGTACATTTCTCTTAGTCCGCTTATTGAAATGGTTTAGATTTTTCTGTATAACTTTTTGGTTTAAGAGGAATTTTATTTGCCTCAGATTTAGTGTTATTTTCCCTCATATCTACAGTTCTGGGGATTTGATTCTTCAATGGCTTCTATGATGGGTTTTGTGTTCATTTAAAAATATTTTTGCACTCAAATCTTACAAAAATTATCACATTTGAAGGTGTGTGATCACTGCCCCAGGTTGTGATGACAAGTAAACCACTCCTTTAGTTGAAACAACCCTCTCTTACACCCACAGTGTGTTACATGACTGAACCCTTGAAATGTCTCAGCTTTGCTGCCAACACCAAATTTTCTCGATTCTCACTTTGAAACCAGTTCCCCCAGGCTCCATTCAAGTCACAATGAATCAACACCTGAACTCCTCCTCCCTGGTCTTTTAGCTTCTAATGACTTGCTGCTCATTGCATTAAAGTCAAATTTTCTAGTAACACAGAGCTTTTCTCAGTTTGAGAATCCCCACAGCATTTAGGAGGCTTAAAAACATTTAACGGCACAATTAAAAGGCAGAGCAATGAATTATGAGCTCTGCAGTAACTTCAAAGGATGAGGCAATAAACCCTGGAGTCCTAGGATAAAAATTTACATTATAATTCCTGCATATCCCCAAAATTAACAGTTACTGCAAAAACTCTTCTGACCAGCAAGGATTTTCAGAATTTTGAGCATGACATGTGTTATATCCTCACACAGGGCTGAAGGAAGGATGGATTTGAAGAGAAGGCTCAGCTAAAGCAGATCTCAGGCAAAAACCCCCAGGATAAAAAGGAGTGTGATTCCAGCCACTTCTGTTGACTCAAGTCCCCAACTAATAAAGGGAGACCCAGGTTGGTAGTAAATGCAGGAGTTATTTGGGTATAATATGCAGGTATCTGACAGGATTCATTTTAGTCCCTTTTTTATAGCAGACATTTATCAACAGTCCAATTATCTTAATGCCAAGTCATAAAAATTAAGAAAAAAATTAGAGAAGACAAAAATAATACAACAATGATTAGAAAAGCACTTCATTTGCAGGAGGTACTTTGACACCCACAAAAAGAGCAGTGACATCAGAAGCAGCAAGAACCTCATTAGTCACCAAGAACAAGTTTTGCACAAAAAAGCCAAAGTCATCACAAAACAGCAGAAGATCCTGGTGGAATGAAGTTGGCCCTGGGTTTTTCATCGTTCAAGTTCTTTCCTGTGCCATATGGTCAAAAATGAGAAATTTCTAAACTGACTAATTATTGAGAGAAGTGGAGAGAGCTGTCTGGCCTTATACAGAGAGTATCCTCCAGACACCTCCCCTCCACAGAGGGGTTTCAGCAACAAAATCAATCTTTTTTTCATTTGTAGCAAAACTTTTTCTTATGATTTTGCACACAGACTCCTTATGTCCCACCCTTGGAAGTAACAAGAAAAAGGAAGAGATAATTATTGTGGTTCCTTTATTTTAACCACTGAAAATGCTTAGGTGCTGGTAAGAAGTTTGATGTGGAGCAAGAGCTATAAGGAAATTTCAAAGGGATTGAAAAGGGATTTAAAAGACCAGTTAATTGCTTATAGAGTTGTGAGAATCAACTGATACTGAACTCAGTTTTTAAGACTGCAGGGATGAAAAGGGAACTTGAAATGGCAGCTGCTGAGATTGTCCATGGTGCATAACATGTTCATCACCATTGGGATGGCCTAGGAAAGTGGATTTGGACTCCTGCTTGTGTGAAATATGGAGTTATTTGTATGGGCAGCATGCAATCCCAGACTTGTACATTTTGCAGAAAAATAGCTCGCAAAGCAAGGAAAGAAATGCAGAAATGTCCTGTTACTAAACCAGCCACAGATAAACACCACAAGTCTTTGGTTTTGGCAACACTTTCACCTGAGTGATATTTCTGTTTCTACCTTGGGCCACTCCTGCTCATGGGTAAGTCAGGGGAGTCACCATTGCCTTGTGATCCCTCCCTAGAGCCAAGATGTGCTTTCGCTCCTCAGAACAAGATCACTTCACCACAACTCTCAGGCAGGTGGTTCCAAGCACTTGGAAACTGATATTTTACAAAATAAAAGAGCTACAATGCCTCTCAGTGTCAGTCCCAGAAGGTCAAGGCCTCCCTGCCTACACCTCACACTCGCCCTTTCTACAGAAGTTTCCACAGAGGAGCCAGCTGAGAGCCCTCATTCTGCTTTCTTTCATCTGCCCGAGGAGGCAAAGGTCACCCCTCTTCCAAATAAATCATCACTTTCAGGGCAGCCTTGTGCTCAGCTGCTTCAAACGGAGGAGAGCAGCTGAGGCCTGTGCGAGGCCAGAGCCTCTCCTTGGGAGCAGAGGCAGAGCCAGCTCCTCTCCCTGCAGGGCTGTGGCAGCTGCGGGGTTTTTGTTGCTCTCTGCACGCACAGGCTCCCCGAGAGCTGAGACTGAGTCATTCTGTGCTGCTCAGGCATCCCAAACAAACCCTGACAGGTCCCTGACAGCTCCAAGGTCAGGAGTTCTGGCTTTAAAAGGGCTGAGGTTTGAAATACCTAGTGGGGCTTAATGCAGAATTTTGGGTTTGTACACTGTGTACAAATGTGACGGGTGTATTCATGCCGAAAAACACACAGGTAAATGCACATATTTGAAAATTAGGCTCTATATGGTCGAAATTCACAACCTGTTTGTCTGTATTCAGCTGCAGTCGCCAGGCTGACTGCAGCACCTGACTGAATACAACAGCTAATAACCTGAAATTCTGTTATATTCCAGAAAAAAGTCACAAGCCAGGGTTCTGTACAGGTTCAATACAGTTCAATACAGGGTTCTGTATTGGCCTGCAATGACAAAGAAAAGATAAAACAGGTACACCAACTGTTGAATAGATTTTTTTTATAAAATCACAAGGGAATGAGCAACAGCCTGCATGATTGACTCAAGAATTTCCAATAGCCTTTCTGAGTTTTCCACCCAAATAAAACAAATGCTCTAATTCACTCATCTTTATCATATGACAAGAGTTGTAACAGATTTAAAATATAATACAATTCTGGTAACCAATTTTTTTTTCAAAATGGATACTTGTATTCAGCTGAAAGTATTATATATTTAAGTCAAATTTCTCTATGAGCAGCAGATTGGGGATATATGGCAAAAAATACATGATTCTCTACATCACCTTATTTGTTTTTATGTCAACACCATGCACACAGCAGAATTACAATTCCAAAAATCACATGGAATGAAGTAAATATTTGCTATTAATATCATTGCCCTCAAAGAAGATGGAATTTCTTTTTATTATTCTTATATAATCAATTCACTCCAATATGGTGGAAGTGCAAAAATGCCAAATCCAACGTATAAACAATATTGTGCCCTCGAGTTAGTCAGTAGCTGCAACACATGGTTATGTTTTGGAACATAACTGAGCTGTGCCCACACAATTCTCTTTTTAGCATGTGTGATTCCATCAAATATGTTCAAAGCTCGATTTCTGGTTGTTTTCTGTACTGACAGCTATAAAAACTAATGACTTGTAGTGCAGGGTGGAACATTTGGGTCACTTAGACCAGCAGAAATCAAGAATAATTTTGCCATTGTGCCTAATTACCTTCACACTGAAATCTCAGCTGGCAATTTCTGTGAGTAAAAAACAAATCCAAAGCAGGACTTGGTGGCTGGGAGGCACATGGAATTTATACTGTAGCTTCTTTTAATAATGACATGCATTAACCATTCTAACAAATGACCAAAAAAATACGACATAGGGACCTTTCTGAAATCTGCTATTAGGTCCATGTGGCTTTTCTGCTTTCAAACATCCCTCTGGTCTGGCCGAAACACCACCACCACCTTTTTTGTTGCTAAATTTGCCAAGCGCAATATACATTCAGTATATTGTTATATTTCTTCTTCTTTATAGGGAGAATCCACCAACTTGTTCCAACTTTTTTCCTGAAAAATATGGTTTGAAAATGTTTTCCATGTTTTAAGGAAATCTTATTACATGATTCAGATTCTCTGTACTGTGTTGTGTTTAATAATATGGTCGTGACAATGGAAATTACTAAAATAGCAAAATCACAGTTTAGAATTTCTAGGGATGACTTAGAAACACTGTTAATATCAGAAAGGTTAATCCTGCTCTTGTGTCTCAATAAAAACCACAACCATGCAGCTCAATGAGGATTTAACACTGATATTTTAAAATGTCAAACCAGTTTAAATCAGTCTCTTTGTTTATGAGCAACTTCTCCAAGCACCATAAAGGAGTCAGCTCCCAGTGCCAGCTCCAACCTCCCAGACTGAGCAGAATTTTATAACATTGCTCTGCCAAATTATCAGGGCTTGACCAAAACACAGCTCTGCAAGCAGAGAATATCACTGGGATCAGTGGCTTGGAAGCAAAATCCCTGCTCTCTGCAGATGTCATTTTTATATTTCTGAATGAAAGATCTCCCAACAAAGTGCTCCTGCTGCAAAGCTAAAAGCCCTGGGCATTTCTGTCACGTCTGGGGACACACAGGGAAAGGGCTGTAGGCATCCCCAGTGGTCCCAGCCTAATTAACTCCCTGTCCCCCAGGCAAGAACAAATCCAGGCACTTTGCTTCTGTGTGAACACTGGAACATTTATCCAGAGCTCACATAAAGTGAGGTGATGTTTTTCCACAATACATTGGACACCGGATCAGGTTCTGTTGAAAAGTCTCTCTAGGTGGGTAATATTTTCTAAAATCTTTTCATTCTCTTGAATTTTGTACTATGGCCCTGATAAGGCATTAGCCAATGGCTGGCTACCAGTGGACAGTTAAGTGATTTATTTTCAGCTATTTAGTACATCAATAACATCTCTATCTCTAAAACCTATTTCCATACATGCCAATATATATTTAAATCTGTATCAGTCTTTATTGACTTCAAATGTACAATGTAACTTTACTGAAGCATGTTGGGATTTTGGCTGGGATTTATTAACTATTAAAGCAGCAAGGAGAAGTAGATTTAATTTGGGAGCAGAGCATCGAAAAGTGGGCTCATCTTAATGGGTAACAGTGAACCCATAGAATCATTTTGGTTGTGATAGACCCTTAAGATCATGGATTCCAAGACTTTAAAGATAAGCTATTAAGACTAGAGCTGTAGATTTTCCAAGCTTCCAGAATTCAAAACTTTCTGACCAGGCTCTTCTAGATATTCTATGAGTGCAGGTTGTGATGTGTAATATCAAATTTATTCATTTGGTTATATCTTGTGGTCCGTGGGATTTCTTATTTATCAGAGTGGTATTGCAATATCCTGAAATCCCCATAAAAGTGTAAGTTGGGTAAATACAGGAATTTCAACCTGCAGTTCAATCACAATCCCAATGAGAACCCCCCTGTACAGCACATCCATAAGGAACAAACCAGCAATTACATAAAATGGGTGCTATCCAAGCACGACTGTAAACATCAACTTTTCTTTTAGTAGAGCATTATCAATAATTACTCTATTTTACAGACCTACAGACCTCCCTAAATCTCTGTTTTTCAGGGTCTCTTTCTTTTCTGATGGGTGTCAGGGGAGCTTTCACAGGTCTGCAATGCCTCTCTGCAAATGTGACACTTCCTTGTCAGACATGCAGGTGGCCACTTACTGACACAAAATTATTATGTGCATTTTCATTCCTTTTGGTGATGCTCTGAGGGAAGAATTGTAGCATTTTCTAATGGACTGGATAATCACCTCTTGGCCTTCCTGCAGTAATGAGAAGCAGTGCAATTTCCAAATGTGCTCAGAGTGATTTCTCAAAGAAAAGAAAACATGTGCCAAATCTTCAGCTTTTATGCAATTTACAATAACTTAGAGAAGTCAATATTTTCTATGTGTTCTCTTAAGTATTATCCTTTGGCATAGAGCTGATAAAATTAGGAGCAGTAGGGAAGGTGAACTGAAATCTCTGCCTCCTTCCCTAATAAAAAAAATATTTTCCATTGCTTTTCACATAGGAAATGAACCCCATTCTACGTTACAACAGTATTTTGCTTGATCATCTTTGAAGGTCAAATTTCCCTGAGTTACAGACACAAGGAAAACTTCCTGGACATCTTCCTCCTTCTAAAGGCACAGCATAAGACAACACCAATTTTTCTTAATCAGCCACACATGCAGATAGGATTGTACAAGATGCACAGAGAATGGATTTAAGAAGGCTTACATTAATTAATTTTAAAGCATTTCAGATAGATAGATAGATAGATATGTTTCCCAGTATTCCCACTCTGCCTTTTCCACTGCCAGGATCTAGACTTGAAGAAAACACCTGCAGCATTGCAATATTTTTAGTTGAGGTAACTTGGAAATAAATGATGAAGTGGAAAAGAGGACCCAGCTCATTCCCAACCCAGCTGGGCTTCATCCTTCTTGAGCTGAGCTATTTACCCCTGTTTTAACTGCAGGAAGCCACAGAGGCTTCACTGGTTGTCCAAATACTCTGCCAGGGTAAAAGAGGTTTAATTTCTCCTACACCTTCATCCCTGCTGCTCTCTGTGCTACCCAGAAGGGATCTCCAGCACCACACAACTGCCATGACTGCAAACTGCCTTTCTGCTCCATGTTCTCTGCAAGAGAACACAGAGATAATGCAATATGCTCATAAAAAAAGAAAAAAGAATCCGTGATAGAAAGTCTGTTGGAAGGCTTTGTAAGACAAACTCACTTGGCAATTGCCACCTTCATTGATTTGTCCAGCATCTTCAAAAAGAAATTCAATCAATTTAGCAATTTGTGCCATATTGAAAAACATGATTAAAACTTAAAAGGCAATTATTAGTTTTCTAGCTCTCAAAGAAATAATGCTAATGCAATTTCATGCAAAATAGGAGTTCAGTGAATAGGGCTTTACTACTGAGAACAAAATTGAGAGTCTGTAGCAGTTCTGCTGAAGTAATAAAGATAATTGTGAAAAAAGACAAAACTCTGAAGGCCAAATGATCTCTAAAAATACCATTTCATGCTTTTTCTTAGGAAAGAACTAAAACAGTAATCTAGAAACCAATTCATGTAGTTAATACCAATTCTCTTGCCCTAGCAAACAAGCATGAATTTAAGTGATAAAGCCAATAAGGTTTGATGTAGGAATTCAAAAGAGATTAAGCACATTTATCACATGCAGGTAGATAACAAATAGAATATGAGCCATCAAGTCAGAAAATACTTCCATGAAACCTAAAATAAAGCAAGGAAATTCATCCCATTACAGCAGTGCTGCTCCATTGGCTGCAGATTTCTGCTGAGACCCATTCTCTCATTTCACACAGCAGACAGGGCCCAAAGTGTAACAAAACCTACTCACTTTTAAACCAGGTTTAACTTTACTGGTCTTGGCCAGGACTGCATTCTCTGCTGAAAATGAGTGGCACGACATCAGCACTAAAGGTCCCAAAATCTCATCATGCCAGATTAATGAAGTGGTTTTTCACCCACATATTCACACTGTGGCTTCCTGCATCCCTATTGATCCCATCCCTTCAACTGAATAATGTACTGTTAATCTTTGGGGCCATTTTCACTTCTTCTCAATAGTGTATATTTGAAGTGAAAGCAGGAAGACTTAAATGAATGTCAAAATCTTCTGGTTTGGAAATGCCTTTACAAAATACACAATTACATTACAATATATTGCAAGAAAAGGGATTTTTCTGTCTCCCAGCAGCATCCCAAGGGCAGCTCTGCAGGGACAGCAAGAAGCTGCTGATAAGGAGCAGCTGACGAGGTTTCTTTCACATCTTGAAAGAAGCCTACCTCTACCTTTCATCACAGGAGAAATCATGAGCTAACCTAGAAAATATATATATATCATCATAACCAACCCTACAAGCAGCTTCAAATCAATTCTAAAAATAAATAAGGTACATTAAAAATAAGAAAGTAGTGGGAAATTCAAGAATTTGGTGGTATAAGGAATTAGGAAACAAGCAAAAATACTCAGAGTCACGCTCAGTGTTCTGTCAGCTGAAGAAAAAATACAATCTGTTTCTAAAAACCTTTAAGGAAACTGCATTCATGTTTATTACAATTTACAGATTTTGAAAAATTGTAATTATCAGATTTTCCAATGCCAAAATCAGATTCAGTCAACCTCAAGTTAAAAAAACACCCTTCTGTTTGAAATTGCAAGATATCAGGAATTGCACAATGTTATAAAACCACTTTCACCCCTTTTTCCATGCTGTCCTGCAAGGTTTTGGTCCAGCCACCCTTTTTCTCTGTGTCCATGTCCTATCCATCCTGTTTCTCTGTATCCAGGTCCCACCTCCTTCAGTCTCTGCTCTGGCTGAGCACTGAGCTCACCCAACACCTCAAACAAAATAAATGTCAAAACCAAAAGAAACACTGAGAGTAAAAAGAGAAAAATGAAATATTTCCACTTTTTTCCTACAGTTGGATTTATGGGTGTCACTCCCATGGATTGCTCTGTTGAATTAATTGCTTCTGCCCAATGGAGAAGGAAATGATTATTACAAAAATCCAAACAAACCATGGAATCTGTGGTAGCAACATCCATTAATTTTGAAAGCAGTGATTAAAATATGCCAGTAAATTATTTATATTCTCTGCAAATTTCAGCAATATTTCACTGACAAGGGACCCAGGAATGGGCACAACTTCAGCAAAATGCCTCTAAATATTATTTTTTGACATGTTTAAATGGAGGCTTCATTGAATACAATTTCAGTAACTTTCTATTTGAAGTTACACTGAAATTCACTTGAGGAGTGAAGTTCAGTACTAAAATTTGGTATTTTAGATTTTCTTTCTGGATGTACTCAGCTTGTAAAACATCAAATAATCAGAAAGTCAAATCTTCATTCCTCATCTTCTCCTATACTCAAGATGGAGAACTATCACTCAATCTAATCAGATTATTTTAAAGAATGTGCTTAACAGTAAAAGGTAGCTCTTGAATTATTTGAAAATTCTTAAGCTGCAAAGTGATGTCTTTTCACTTTTTATCAGGCTGTAATAAACAGAATGCTGATTTTGCAGGGAAAATAAAGAGCAATGTCACTTGGTGCAGACCTTTTCTCAGGTAAGTACACGTTGGTTCAGTGCCAACCTAATTAAAAACAAGGTAGAACCGGTGTCTTTCATGGTGTAGCCTGACTTGTCCTTTCTACATGCCCAGCTGAGGATCACCTTTCTTCACCTACTGAACCGTGACACTTTTTGTAGTTCAAGAGAGAAAGGAAAACACAGTTTTAACATTTAAAATGAACTCCAGTTAACTTAGCATGCCTGTATGTCAATGAGTACCCTGTTGCTCAAACATCGTGCCACTCATCAATTCATCTCACAATTAATTGCATGAAGTAGTTCCTATATCTGCTCTGATAGAGCTCCACTTTACAAAATAAGTTGATTCATCTGTGTGTGCTGTGTACGTGTTTGGGAACACAAAATAGAGCACCAAATACTGTGCATTAACCTCACTGCTGCAGCTGCTCTTAGGGTCTAACCAAATCAGCCCTGCAGACTGTGGTACTGAATATTCCCTCCAACGAAATGGATAAGTGAGAGGAGAAAAAGGAAATTATTCTTTTTTTTTTTTTTTTTTCTGATAAATGCCAAAGAGAGAGACAGGCAGCACTTTTCTGTAAATAATAACACATGGAGATCCGTTGGTGTAACTCAGCCTAACACAAGAGAAATCGTGGTAATTAAACCTGTTAGAAGAGTGAATGATCTGCTCCATGAATTCTAGAATCTCCTGCTTAATAAATAAACGAAACCAAAAGCAATCCTGTGATGGATTAGCAATTCCCACTTGCCTTTTCCCAGCACTCCACAGGCAGTAATTGGCTCTGACACGGTTCATCACCCTCATTGTTACAGCAGCAGCCACCCTGTGTTCCTAAAAGGATGTGCACCAGGAGCACCACCCAGCTCTGCAATTAATCATGGCAATTAATCATCAAACTCATCACCTCCATAAGAGCTTTCACCTCCACAATGCCTTGTAAACATGCACCAAACACAAGAACAGGGCACTGAGCTAAAGGAGCAGAAATGATTTTCCTGTGTTTGCAGCTCAGGGGGCTCTGCCAGGGAGAGCCTGCACAGGACAATTCCCCCTCTCCATCCTCAGCCTTCCACAGGTCAGCCCTGCTGCAGCTGGGCTCTGTGTCTCTTCATTCCCACATTAACTATTCAAGGCAAAGGGATCTTCTTTACATTTTTCAAAAGTTGAAGGTTTTTTCCTCCCATTTTTAACAGCACTGCAGCAAATGATTGATCAGCTGTCCATGGAATCAGAGAACAGTTTGGGTTTGAAGAGACCTGCAAAAGTCTTCTAGTCCAACCCCCTGATGTGGGCAGGGACATCTTCAACCAAAGCAGATTAACCCAAGCGCCGTCCAGCCTGGCCTTAAACACTTCCAGGGATCTCAAAATGTATGTTATTTCCTGTGTTTTTAGGGTTTCCCCTACACAACTAGGTCTGCTGCACTTTCACTATGCTGATCCCAAGAAAATGGAAATATAAAAATATTAACTTGTAAGTTCCCACTAAATGCTTCATATGTTTTGGAAACCTTTTGTTTCTTTATTCCAAAATAGGAAATAATAAAAACCAACCAAACAAAGCCACAAGCAACCAACCAATCAACCAACCAAAGAAAACGAAATAAAAATAAAAAATATTAAAGCAAAAGCATTAATCCTTATACAAAATCAAATAACTGCACTGAAAATATCCTGCTGACTTCAGCCTGTTCCTCTGACCTGCCCCAGGAGCTGCCTCCCTCCTCCTGCCCACACTGCAGGTGCACACACTTGCAAACCAGACACATGGCACAGGTATACATTCTTGCTTATTAATTACCTTGCAGCAATTAATTAAAACTTTCATCTCAAGCTGCTGACTTGCATTTCTCTGCTTAAGGGAGGACAGAAGATTCAGAGGGTGGGGAGGTGATTCTGTCCCAGACCAGCTGCCTTGCTGGACGTGCAGAGTCCTACAGCCTTTAGGTAACCATTGCTCCTCTCCAAGGCTTGGAAAGAGAAAGCTCTGAAAATCTGCTGCTGGACAGCTCAATAGTTTTTATGTCTGATGCTAAGTGCAGAAATTCATTGTGAATTTAATGGAATATAAAGCCTTTCAACCTTTTTGTCAGTACTCCCTGTGCTTTCTCATTTAAAATCCCATCCAAAGCTCGGCTCCTCCATGCTGCATTAAAACACCTCAGCTCTCCCCCCAGCTTCAGGACAAAATTCTTATGTGCATCATCACAAAATAATTCAAGCAAGGGAGAGAACTAAACCTTTTGGAAAACGGGATGCTTGGGACAAAAGAATATGGGGGTTCCCCTTAGCACAAATGCTAAATTAATTGTGGGAGTTGCCAGAAAACATGAAATAGGGAATACAGAAATTGGTAGCAACTTGGAAACTTTAAGAGGCAGAGGAGTAAAGGAGGGAAAAGCAATAATATTTTTGATATTTTTGCCTGGCAGAAAGCAACAAGCAATCACATTTCATGCTGGGGGGTCTGGGAAGCAGACAGGGCCAGATGCTCCTGTGTGAAATGGAAAACAGAGGGTGGAGAAGAGCACACAAAAAATGGCCTTTGCTGGGCCATAGGTGAAAGCTCAGACATGGCAGGGCTAATGCCATTGGCACTGCCATGGAATTGAAGAGAGGAGCTGACACAGAGCTTTCTATGGGTCAAATGTATTTCACATTGGGGTCTGCATTCACGTGTGGTGTTGTGCCCACTGTCCCCATTGCAGCTGGGAGGGAATCACAGCCCAGGCTGGGACACAGGGGCTGGAAAGGAGCCCTGGTGGAGCCACCAGTCAGAAAAGCTGTTCAGGAAACGTGCAGTAATAACCAAAGCAGTTCATCTGACACCTGATGCTCTAGGAGCCTAAGACCAAGCCTAGAAAATTGAACTGAATGATTTCTTCTGGCTTTATAAGGAATTAAGAGGGAACAACCCTGCCAGAGCAATGAGCCTGTGCACACCTTGCACATGAAACTTGCATTTCTGCCACTATCAGTGAGCACCCTCACTTCTTACTAAAGTGTGCATCAAATTACAGCTGATCAGACAAAGCCCTGTAGATAAATGGCTTAATAACTCCATCATATTTAAGAAAGCCTTGAAAGCTCTAGAAGAAAAAGTGTCCAGGAGTTTAACAGAATGGCAAAGTGATCGTGATCACCACAAACTCTACCATAGCAGCTTCCAGACATATTCATGTCTTTAACTTTAATGCCCTATATAGCTAGATTGGGTGATAAACACTGATATTAAATGACCAAGAACTTTAATTGAACTCCTAAAGCTTCAAGAGTGCTTCACAGGGAATTAGCTTGGAGGATCTGGTCCCCATTTACAAATCTCACTAAAGAGAATGAATTAGAAATACTAAAACTGGGGGAAATGAAGCAGATTCAGGAGGTTTAATTCTGCTCCAGCACTGTAACACAACCCCTTCAGGGGGAAAAATGTTCCTTAGGGCAGAAGCACACAAATAATACAATTTGCAGTACCTATTTCTATAGGAACCTCAATGGCCATGGGATCTAAACCTCTTTTTGGGGTTGTTGTGCTAAAATGAAGAGCAGAGCTAAAAGTCTGTCCTGGTGAATTTGTAAGGTAGTCCAGGAGAATTCAAAGTGTTCTCTGGGTCCCAGAATGCCTCAAGGCCATCACTCTCCACGAGAATTCCGAGTGGGTAGCACTGGGGGAGGAGGGCTCTGGCAGAGCTCTTGGGCAGACTCTGAGCTTTGACAGGACTCAGAGGCACATCAGGATCAGGGGAAATTAGAGACACCTTGGGACTGCTCTGGCTGCTCTCCAGGTCAGAGCATCTGTGGAGGTGTGAAAAAGCCAGCTTTGGGACAGCCGTGTGAGTAGCAAACTGATCCAATGTGTATAAAATGAGCAGTAGCAAGGGGGCTTTATATTGTAATAAATGAAAAGGACTTTATTTCTACCCATAGCATGAACTTCAGAGAGAACAATTTTGTATCTAAAATTCTTCACTCACTCAATCATTTATTTTATTTTTTAATAGAGGGAATGGTGATCATTTCTCTTAAAGTCCCCCAGAGACTAAAAAGAAACTTCAGCTACACACCCTCTTCCCTGGTTTGCTGCTAATGGCATTCTGAAAAATCTTTAGAAAAATTCCCAACTTTTTATATATTTTTTGTTGGTTTTATCAGCAACAGTAATTTTCTTTTCTTCAGCATTGCATATATATTTTATGTGGAGAACAGGTAAGTGAGATTTTCATTCATTTCCAGTTACACAATTATAAGGCATTAAAAGGTCATTTTTACTTTATTTTTACTTTTCAGTATTTTTCAGATAATAATATGTAAGGAGGTAAAAAAAGGAAGCAAGCAAAATTTTCTGGCCTGTGAGGAAACTAAAGCTACTGCAGAAAACAAAATAAGATTTCCACCAAGAAATATTGGGGGTTTTTTATTATTGCTATTATTAGTGTTATTGTTATTACTACTACTATCACAAAAATCAAACATGGTTGCAACAAAACAGAATTTTTTCACATTTTTTTGCAGTAGAAGTAATATTGAGTAATACTAACCCCATCAAGCAATACCAGCAGTCATATTCAATATGAGATAATTTAAAGTTTAATTGGTGGCACCAGTAGATTCAATGAAATATCTTCTAATTTTTGTTCATTCTGCATCATGGCAGCAACTCAGAACTTGGCAAATCAACATTATGGGCATCTACAGTGCAAAATCAAAGAAAGAAAGAAGATCTCTTGCAGCAGCACATCTCAGATGCAAGAAAATAAACACTACAACAAATAAAACAAGAAAAGTTATGATATGGAGACCTTGTCTGTACAATATCCCCTGATGCTGAGAAGAGCCAGTCCCAGTGGAAGTAAAATCAGTGAATTTCAAAATAATCTCTTTCTAGAGTCTGAGCTCAAACAGGCTGCTCAGATCCTCAGAAATCCTTAATCTGACAGAGTGTGCTTGGATTTTCTACCTCAGTAACCTTTCACAGAATTCACTTGGACTGACAAAGGGAGATAACCCATCTCACACTGAATGCTTTTCCTGCTGGAATGTGGGTTTACATGCCCAGCTTTTCCCTGACATCACCACCAATTTACACAAAAAGCCTTGGCTGTGACAGGATCTCATTTCCTAATACACAGCTATAAATCCCCTTACATTTCTCTCCCACACTTCAGAAAACCAGCTTAGCAATGAACATGCAATTATGTAATTCCACATAACTACACCCTATTCTTCTAAGTGTATTTAGGAGCTTGCATTTCTACCCTAAGTACCAAATCATTCTCATTCAAGGCATCTATTACTCTAATCCCAGCTCTAAGGAGCTTTCCATGAACAATTTGCTTGTTCCCAGCCATTTGCCACAAGCCTGCTGATATTCTAATTATGAATTTCATTCCTCCTGGTCATGTTACCCGAGCTGTTCCATGCTATTTAATAGGTATTTTCATTGATTTAAGTTTTTGAGTTTAGGATGAGGTTTTTTTTTCCAAACAGCTTTCCCATAAAAGCCACGATTTGTGACTGCTCCCTGAGCCAGATGTATAATTTGTTTGAATTCTGAGGGAAATGAGAAACTTTGTTTCTGTTCCTGAATTCTTATTTTTCCAGATCAAAAGAGCCAGAGAATCTGCTTTTCCACCCTAATTGATTCCCCATAAAATTCCTATTAGTTATGCTGAGTAGTAGACACTTATAAGCTAATGGAATTGGGCAACTTAATTACAAAAACATTTTTAATAATCATCTACATCTGTCTATTGCAGTATTGCACATTGCTGTGCCTTGCATCATCATAATGCTGAACACAAAATCATTCATGTGCAATATTGCACTGGGGTCTAAACTTTTTGCTTTTGGAAACAGGGAAATTGAAATCTCTTGAGTTTTGCCACAGTTTTGAAGAACACAGACCAACCTTCCTCACTCCACACTCAGAGTGCACTCAGAAGGGGAAAGCCTCGAGTCTCACTTTTAAAAATGTCATTCTTTGTGCCAGGGTTTTGAGGATCCTGAAGGTTTCAGGTGACAAAAATCCCTCAGAAGGGCTGGGGCAGCTTTGTTAGAAGCCACAACAGCAGCACATCACAGGTAATATTTGGCAAAAGCCAAGGAAGAGCAGCACTGCACATCACAGGGAAGGACCAGGAGAAAGAGCCCATCCCCAATCAAGGCATCAAGTGAATGAATGAATGATTAGTTTCCCAAAACTTGGACACAGAAAGTCCTTCAGGAAAACAATCTGATGAGCAAGTTTATCCACCAAAGACCAAAGTCTGCACAAACTGGACAAAATTCCAGATGATGCCAACCACCCACAGAAGAACATGGAATAACATCAACAACACCAAACAAGGATGTGAGTCTTTATATGCCAAAAATGCCAACACTGATGAAAAATTCCTAGTTAATGACTAGCTTAGTGTTGCCTGCACTGGTGTCAGTTATATTTTCTATACATTGTATTTTCAGATTCAATTGCTCTGCATGTACCCAATTAATTTACAGATGGAGTGTAAGATTTCACCCACTACATTTATGGCACAGTTGCCTGATGTTCTTCCTGACAAGTGATAGTCTAATTCCATATGTACAACTTTTATGTACATACACAGACATTGGAATAATATTTCATCATGCTCCAGATATATCTGCAAAGAAAGGTTACAGCCTAAATTAGAGAACAAATTGAGGGCAACTTGAGCACTCCTTCTCCTTGTTCTTTTTCTAACAGAAAGAAATACAGATTAATTACAGATTAAAGAAAAGCGTGGAACTTCTCACATTTCAGTCGACTGTGTCCTTGAAAATCTAATTGTAATTCATGAAACACTTTTTCTCACAGATTATAATAACCTATTCACATCCTTCTATGTATGGCCTCTTACACCAAATGTAACACTTCTGAACATGAGCAATTTCTCAAATTTAAAGTATTTACTTATGTCTAATACTATACTTAAAGTGGATTCAAACCCCATTCACTTTAATTTGTGGAAAGAATTCTAATGGTGCTGCATGAAACTGATACAAATTCTTTTGTGTTTAAGTTCACATTCTCAACTTGCTTCATGTTTTCCTCATTTACAGATTCAATCCCCATGACTACACTTTTTGCATCAATAAGGTGAGACTTTCCTAGCCCAACTCTTTAGCACTCTGAATATTTTTTAAATCTTAGCTGTATATAACCTGCTGACCTTTAAGAAGTCAAGTATTTAATTTTATTTAATCAAAGATGTATCTTGAGGACACATAAATCCTAAATCCATCAAAAATGAAATTTCAGGAGAAAAAAATTGGGCAGTCTGTTGTGTTGTCAGACCCATTTATCAATGGTTATATTTTAAGATAACCTTTTCCTATAAAAAGCAAACTGGGTGAAAATTACCTCTCAAGAAACATCCGACACAAAAATAATTGCTTAGATTGCTATAAAATTTAAAATACTATGTCAGTGCTGTAACAGCAAAAGAATTTGAATCAATGGCACATTAAGTAATTTTCTCTAAATAATTAAAATTCCAATCCTTTCAAATCCTTGCACCGATTTGGCATTAGGGAAATATTGTACCAATCTTCACTTCCAAGTATCAGGAGTGCAGATTTCATGGAGCTTTCTTTCCCTGTCATCTATGAGAATCAAGGGTTCAGTTTCTACTTTGAAACAGTCCCTAACAGCAACAGCAATCCCCAATGCCAAACTTTAGAAAGATTAAGATTTTGCCTTTTTTTTAAGATGGTCATTAGATTAAAATGGGGGGAAAATTAAAAAACAGTGAATCCCCCACTCTGTAGTGGGGTTTAAAACTACATATTTTCCTCAAATCTTTCAGTAATAGAAATCACTAAGAGAAATAATACACCAAAACCAGCTATCCTGGGTCAAAATAGCTGTTTGTCCATGAAAGTCAGGTAGGATGAGAAACCGAGGGGTTCCATGATGTGTGCACCGGAAGAGCCTTGAGCTCATCTGTGATCACTTCATCTGCACCTCCTGCTTGGTTAGAAAGTAAACACGCAAAGGGCTCTGAAACACCTAGAAGCTATCACAAATCACTCACTTCCATCCACAAATACGTATTTTTGACATATTTCTATTTCTCTTCAGGTAACAGATAAAGCTGCTGCATCTTCTACATCACCTTTGGAGCACGTTGCCAGAGAACCAGGATTACAGGCAAGGAAGTGAGGCAAGTATTTCTCTGAGCCTTCAGGAAGAGTCAGGAGAAAAGTTTCCATTGGAATTCCCAAGGGTATTCACCTCCCAGAAGGCTGCCTTTAACATCTGCCACAAAGGTTTGTAGAAAAAGACAGAAAATGTCTCTCGTTCAAGCATTGAATTTTGACCTTGCCGAGAGAGGAGAGCAGCTTGGCTCAGGGGCAGAGCCAAAGACAATTGAGTTGCAAGTTGAACCTTCACATCCCCAACACACAGATCCCCAAAAGAGGTGAATATTCAGAATATGCCAACAATTCACCTGCAGGAAACCAGACACCAATGGGAGAGGGGCAGGGGGAAACTGGGCTTAAGTCTGCATGGACATACGTAAGCAAGTGCATGTTTGGTGCCACATGGCTTCCAGCTCAGAGCCAAATGCTTCTTTCCAAGCTGGAAAGGCAAAACTAGTGCAGGAAAGTCTGCTTCAACCATATCAACATCCTGCCCAAACACCACATATCCACTGAATTTAAGGAAGCCCATCAGAGCTGCTCCCCCACGCCCCAATGCAGTGATAACTGCAAATTGCACAGCTCAAGCAGCCAGAGCTGCCTGCAGCACAGCCTGACTGCCCCTGCAACAAGTTGATTTTATACATCTGCAGTGCACTAAACGTAATTATCGGGTAATTTTCCCAAATGAAAAAGTGAATTTAAATTACTGAAGCACAAAATGCCTTCTGCACGGCAGCTTGCAAAGGCCAAGCCTGCCACGTCTAGAACACAGCAGTGCTTTGTTCTAATTATGCCTAAAGTAGATGATACAATTTCAGAAATAAGCTTTTATGCTGGTAAGACTGAAGAAATGGCTTCATGAGGTTTGTGGAACTTATTTTCTTAATTTTCAATTCCAATGAAGCCAGAATTTAAACAAATAAGCATTCCCTTTGAGAATGTGTAGGGTAGACCTCAATTCCACAAGCATTATTTTCTGTTTCTTTATTCATATGGATAATTCTATCAAAGGCCATGAAACTGCCCCCATGAACACACCACAGATCAAATCTTAATCTGACTTGACAAGGTGATGATCAGTTAAAGGCTGGAAAAGACCTCTAAGAACACTGAGTCCAACCCAAATGAATCTGTGATTCTGTAATTTTTACTCATTAATAGCATATAAAGACATGTATATATTACAATTAATGGAAGCCATATAGTGATTTAAAAGCAGCAAATGCAATTAATGCTTAAAGGAACTAAAATGCCTCGGCCTTGTGCTGCAAATGTTCCCATACATCCTGACCCCATGCAGGAATAGGAAAGTGAAGAGCTGATTCTGTGCCAGTGGCACCACCCTGTGCTGCTGCACAGAGACAAGGACACCTCGAGCAGCAGCAGCAGCAGATCCACCAGAGAAATGTTCAGAGTTAATCAGGATTGATTCACTCCTGACCCGTTCAAAACACAGCAGAGCACGATGCCACAGATAAATCAGGTGTAATAAGGCTGCCATTGACAGATTCATAACAGTAAATGCAGCGTGAACAAAGAATTGAGTCCACTAATCCATATTAAAAAGCCACTTTGGTTTTGTAGAACTAGTCATTTAATTTACTTTATGTAAACTCGGCAAAGAAACAAGGATGATTGGTTTAACATATGTATTTTATTTTATTATTTGTATGATTAAACAGAATGTTTATACATTTGTAAGGTTAGTTTTAAAAACAGGAAATTTAACATACTTATGCCTTGTAGCTATTTTTCAATCCGTTTGGTTTTTCAGTTGTTTCTTTGAAGCATGCTGACTTTACATGAGTATGTAATTGCTTCACAAATTAATGAACAGAATTAAAATCCACTCTGAAAATTGGATGAGTTACTCAGCATCCAGGCTTTGAGAGTGTGTCAGGGGAATTTACTACTTGGGGACTCTGCCAACATCACAGCTAAATGGATGGGTTATCCTTTCATATTTTGGAATATGAAGCTGTTAGGAGAGGTTCCCAGGAACCAGGGGGTCTCTGTGGCAGAATATGCCTGCATCAAACCAGACACCTGAAGGAAGGACAGCGAAATGATCCTGCTGTGACTGAACTCTGGGATCAGCTCTTCCAGCCCTGCACTATTGACCCTTCAGCCCTTTCCCCCTCAAGCCAGCAAACAGATGAGCCCAAAGAATAAGGAGAATCAATTTAGAATATCACATTAAAATTTCAGCTAGAAAATGGAGCTCAATTCCAGCACAGGACTAAATCTTGGGGAGATGGACCACATCCACACAATCCTGCTCTAATGCAGCGTGGAAAGCAAGATGTTTTCATCTTCTTTAGCACAACAAGTACCAAAAGTCTTGTGTATGTCCTAGAAAACTAAATTAGGAACCTAAATTCAGAATTGACTCATAAAAATAAAACAAAGAATTAGAGTATGTAAAGATTAAGAGAATTTTCTCATCTCCATAAGAATTTGAAACACTAACCAGTTTTAGGATGGTACAAAGTCACCATTTATGTCTCTACACTTCATTATATTTGTAAGCTTCTCTTCCCTCCTTGGGAAACTGGAAATATAATTTTTCTTCCAAAAGCAGAAGCTGGCTGTCCATGTGCTCACAGCACACACGAGTGCATGAGCACTCTCTCCTCCCTCTGTCCTGCACATTGCCTCACTCAGCTGCTGGGGAAAGGCTGCAAAGCCTGGTGTCTCCACTGATCAAATGTGAATTCTCTTTTCCAAAAGCTAAACGTGAGGAAAAACATGGCTTTAAGACCTCACATGAAAAGATTCAGCTTCAAAGGCAACTCCAAGCAAAGGAAACATTGATGGAAACATTTCTGATGGCAGTGGTGCTGCTGTCAGTTCAGGCTTTGATTTTGGTCTGGGTCAAATATCTGTATATTTAATCATTTGCACTGATTTCTGAATGGCAGAAATACAGTAGAGACAGGTTTGGGGGGCTGTTATGAGTTTGGATTTCCTCCTCTGCCTCTTCTGCCTCCTGCCCAGCATCATAAATGAGCAATTCCAGATTTATGGGTCTCAGAATCAATCCCACCCCAGGACTTTGTCTCCATTTCTTTCAATTTTAAAGTTTTTATGTTTCTGCTCTAGTTTTAGGTTTATTTTGGTTTTGGTTTATGGGGTTTGTTGCTAATAATTCACATTCTTCATTTCTCAAACATTCAATGAAACTCCTTCAGCACTTTTCCCTGTGATTAATCTCACCCGCCAGCTCTTTCTTTTTAGCATAATCCATTGGGTTTGCATAACTTCTTGTTCTGGACCTGGAATTGTTCAGAAAGTTGCATTTTTTAAGTGAATTTTCAATTACCATTTTGTTTTCTGGTTAACAAAGCGATTGCTGCTGGCAGCCTCAGGAGATCCAGCAAAGAGAAGCAGTTAAAAAGAAATGTGGGGTTTCTTGATTAGCTAATGTCACTGGATTCCCCAAAACAGCATCTTTTATGCTGATCTTACATCTGTTTGAATCTGAATTATCTATTTCTTCTATTTCTCAAACTTTAAAGCCAAAACAGCCTGCCTGCTGTTTTCTCTGATGTGTCCAATGAAAATGTCACATGAAAAATGAAAAATAAAAGGAAATGTCATGCTGCTATACTTTGATGCTTGGTTTATCAGTTCCCTGGGAAATTGAAATCTTTTCTTAATAATAAACAGAAGCAATTGTAGTTTCTTATTTTCTTACAATCAGCTTTTAATTTGTTGCAAAAGAACTGGAGTTTATAGGAAAACTATCAAAACTAGTGGGAAACTCATTTATTTCTGGTTTTTAGGGAACTACACTGGGTATAACTTTCATTATCACTTGATTTATTTGGTTCCTCGTGGCCCCACATTCAGCTCAGCCCATTTTCATTCTCTTTTTGGTTAAGACAAAACTACACAATCATCATTACACCCTGTTCCTAATTAGCTACCAGAGCAGCCTCACACCTTTTCACCCCTATGGAATGAACACCTTCCTGTCCCTACATCTGCAGGAATCCAAAAGCTGCCATGGGAGGCAAATCAGAGCAGAGCACCCTGTGGTTCTTAAACTGAAAATGTTCATTGAGGAGAAACCACAGGAGTCCTTTCCATGGAGGAACTCTGCTCCATCTTTCCCCATTTTTCCTCCTCAAGTCTGGGTTCTTTTCCAAATTCCGTGGCAGTGCTTGTCATTAGATCAGGTACTTCCTGTTTAACTTCTTTTTTTTGGCAGAGTTGCTGTTGATCAATCTCCGCTCTCCAAGGAGTCAGGATTTTCCCTAATTCCATTAATCTAAGTTTTATTTGCTCTGTCTCTTCAACACTGAATTAAGTCATTACCTCCCAGGCAAAGCCGCCCTGTGACAGACCTCCTGTAAATCTGTGGGTCATCCTTTGGCAGCTGTGGTGTGGGGGGGGTTATCTGGACCTCCCTGAGCATCACCAGCCCCTCCATTTTTAGCTGGGATTCAGCTCCCCAGCCCCACTCTCCCTTTCTCGGTTTTCTAACCAGTGTTGAGATTACACTGATATATTATTTCATAACCTACTGTTTCATGCTTAGTTTAATGTTTATTTTCTTATTCATACACTCTGTCATATCTGATAGTCTCTCAAAGGCATACAAGGATATATTTTTAGGATACAATTCTGTGACTATCATTATACAATATACTTATTGCATATCCCTTTGCAGTGAAAACAAATTATTCAGGAACTGGGGCTGTTTAATCTAGAGATGCAAAGGCTAAGAGAGACATCATCAAGTTCTTGACTGTGTTAAATCACACCGTAAAGGAAACAGGGCAATTTACTCCCCATATTTATAACAAACATTTCTGTTGAAAGCACAGAAAACTTTTTTTCTGTTTGCTTTTTAAAAGAACAACATTAGCACAGAATATGCCTAGTCCATCAGAAAGGTGAATGCCTTTCTTCAAAACATTGATTGTCTCTATCTTTCATGAATATAGAAAGCTACCAATAAAAACAGGAGGTCTCACTGTATAGGAAAACTGGAAAGAGAGAAAAATATTGTTCTACAGTAAGATTTTTTTTTTCCCTTTTGCATGAGGTATCAGTTTCACTCCCACTCTGATGAAGTTATATTTTTCTGTAGAATACATTAACTGATTTTTGTAAGGAAGTTAGATGCATGACTTTGATTTGTTTGGATAATAAAGTCAGGAGGGGACTGCACAGGTATAAAAATTAACCCACATCAGTAGTTATGATGGTCTATTAATCATAAATAAAGCAGTTATATTAAATGTTTCATTTAACTTGTCACAAAGGATTGATTTATAACACACTGCAGGCAAAGTTCCCCTTCTGATCTCACTTCTATTTTAATTTCTATGAAGAAAGGGTTGGGGTGAACACTTCTATTTACAGGCTTTATTTATTCACCTCTGGGAGAGCAGATCAGTGATGGCCATGGTGCTGGAGCTGCTCCAGTGACTGTTTGTAAAACCATTGCATGAGGCTGCTCTGCTGTGTGGATGCTCTGTGGAGCTGCTCCAGCTCCCTTTCTCACCTCTGAGGGTGACATTGCTCCTCCAGAGCTCCTTGGAAATTCCTGGCACAAATTCTCCAGAATGCTTGATCCTCCACACTTGCAGCATTTCAATTGAAATTCACTTTTTTTTTTTTTTTTTTTTTTTTTTTTTTTTTATTTTACTAGTGAGGCTGCTTATAAGGGAATCTACTACTCCTTGACTAATAACAAACCAATCCACAGTGCTGGTACAGAAAGGGAAAGGAAGAAAATGAAGAAATCTTAAGAAATTAAGAAATCCTTAATCCACGTGGGCTGCCTAAGAGACAATGGGAACTGTATTATTGGGGGGACTGGGCCAAATTCACTTTTCCCTGGACACAGAGATCCTTGGAGGCATCAAGATGGGCTCACCACCCACCAGCCAACAGACTGATCCAACTGGTGGCAGTTTGGTCTTCAAAATATTGATTTTTTTTTTTTTCTTTAGCTGAACAGTCTTTATAATGGTCTGTTAAACAGGTAAGGACATGACAGATTGCAACCTCAGTAAAACTATTCCATGGTTCTATGATATTATCAAACATCTGCTTCTTACAGCTCCAATTCCCTTCAAAATTAGTATATTCAATAGTAGAGAACTTCCACAAAAGAATAGAACTACTCACACAGCTTTCAATATGGAAGCATATCACAAGAAACCGTGTTTTTCAAGCAATTTTCTTTTTTCAAGATCTGTTTCAAAGCATCCCTGAGTGTTCTGAATGAGGTCCTAATGAGCAGTTCTCTTATGCTGATTAAGTAACCCTAATGACAGACCAGCCCTTTTTTTATTTGCACAGTTGAACCACAATGTAGAATTTTTCCTAAGCTTGGGGTTTTCAGATGTATCATTTTTTAGAGCCAACCTTTGACTTTCTTCAAACCAACTTTTTATCTTACTCAGAACAGGAGAAAATGAGAGTGATTCCAATCTTCTAAAGGGCCAGGCCCACTCCTTGAGCAAGAGGCTCACCCTGCTGTGAATGCTAGCAGCAACAAAAAACTTGAAAAATTGTCAGCTGTTGTCTCAAACTCCTCGGGGAGTTGCAAATTACCATTGTACACAGTTGAGAGATGCCTCTGCAGGAGTTACCTATCATGAAGTCCACATTAAAGAGTTATTTATGTCCTTAACAGGAGAAGCCTTGCTGATCTGAGCATCTTTAAATGAAGGATTAATTGCCTCTCCCTTGAATATCTGATTTTGTTCCATCAATCTGATTACATCAGATTCCCTGGTCTAACAGCACAAAACTTCATTGCAGCCCAACCCCTGCAAGCAACTCTATTACCATAAGAGCAGAGCCAGCTGTGATTGCAATGGAACACCATTATTCAAGGTGATTTCAGCTCTCTCACTTCATCCCTCATGTTTGCTTTCCTCTGGGGTTTACAGTCTTGCAAACAGGGTTTAAATCTTCCAGGACAGGGGGTGTGAGCAGCAGACAACCCAAATAATATCAGGTAATGTGTCTCAGGAAAGGGGGATCAGTCCTGTGCTTGTGCCTGGTAACTGGTCACTCATTTATTAAATGTGGGAACTGGGTTCTTACCCAGATTACAACAGAAAAATGGAGTTTTATATAAGAGAACTGCTCCAAAATCCCAGTACCTGCCTACTCACTGCACAATCCACCGAATTGTTCAGCAATAAGAAGAGTTAAATATATCCTGAGCTAGAAACCTCCTGGTGGCAAGCCCTGCTTCATTAAATTCTGTTTCTTCCTCTAATTTCTGATTAAATATTTTATGGGTATATGTTGAAAATATGTTTAAATATGTTCTGTCCCATCCCTGGAAGTGTTCAAGGTCAGGTTGGATAGGCCTTGGAGGAACCTGGGATAGTGGAAGGTGTCCCTGCCTATGGCAGGGGTTGGAGTGAAATGATCATTAAGGTTCCTCCCAACCCAAACTATTCCATAGTTCTGTGATATTATCAAATCTTTGCTTCTCACAGCTCCAATTCCCTTCAAAATTAACATATTCAAGTTCATAAGAACATACAAGAATCTAAGGAGAGCCTCCCTTTACTTTCCTGGTAAACAAAAACATATTTATTGCTGGGGACATACACAAAATCTGATCATTCTAGACCAGGGATACCTTTATCCAAAGCTGAGCCAAGAGTAACGCATTTCTGTGAAAAGTTTGCACTTTCAGTGGTCATAATTAGTTAATTTTGACCTGAACACCCCACAAGGACAGGTTTCAGAGCCAGAATCTCACCTTAACCTGACCACTGCTTTAAAAGCAAGTCCTAAAGGACATAAGGATAGAAAGGAGGAAAAGAAGCACATTTTTGCATTTTAGAAGCACAGATTGTACAATTCAACCTCCAGTGCCCTGCCTGACACTTCAAAGCAAGGGACAGTGAAAGGCACTGATTGTTGGCAGAGCCAGGGGCTAAAATCCACCACCTGCCCCACAGCAGGTGCCCAGGACAACCCACTGCTCAAATCATTTCTTAGGCTCCCTGTGAGCCTTATCAGGAACAACAGCAGGAACAATTGCTGAGAAGAACATGAAAAGAGTGCCAGAAAATACACTGCAGCTCCTTGGAGAGCCATCCAGAAAGGGTGGAATTAGACACAGCTCAAGTGTTCCCTTCTCAGGTATATCCTTCAGTCCCCTCTGAGCTCCCCAAAATCACACTGCCTGGTCAGCCTGGACATTCAAAGCCTGATTGCAGTAATTTTAAGTTCTCTATTAAAGATAAACAAAAGAAATCTCACTGAAGAGCAGGCTGCTTTTAAAAGATCACAATAATTTCTTCATCAAAAAAAGGTTAAATTAATTATGTGATGTCACTTTTCCCCTGCTCCCGTCTCATTTCAGGGAGGGGTTTTTTTTCCCCAGTAGCAAAACTGAAAAGGGAAGAATGTGATGGGAAAAAACTAGACTAAAAGCAAAACCACTGTATCTGTTCCAAAATTGTACAAGTAAACAGCTCTTTCACAAATTCCATAAAAAATACTTGCAATTTTTCACTTCTGTTAATGAAAATACAAACTAAAGGGTTACATTGATCTATAACCAGTAGTTTTTAGGAGCTGAGAAGACTACACCTTATACATGTACCTCCTATCCACACCTGAAACATGAGAAATACTTCTCTAAAGCACTAAAGTACTGAAAATACTTTGCATTTTTAAAATGGCTTTCTGCTTTTCCAAAGATTTTCACACACACCCCCAAGTCCCAACACTGTTTGAAATGGTTCAGTTTTATTTTTGGAAATACAGCACTACAAAGTGCCCTACAGTGATATCTCTATCCAGATCCTAATGAAGAGCCATCCATAAAAACAGATTGCTGACAAGTGGTTATAGAGCCATTGAAATCAGAAAAGACTGTGGTAGTTAATATGTAGATAAATTAATATTCAGTAATTAGCAGGGAGGTGCAAACATAAGCCTGATAAGTATCTGACAGCATTAAATGTAGGAGACTAAGAAGGAGCAAAAGGAGGAAGAACCTCCTGAAAAAAGTTGCCTTATTTGTTAATCTCAGAGAAAAGCCTACATCTTTCTGCACCTCCTTATCAATAGGAAAAATGTATAAGGTGTA